>JABWTJ010000102.1:1513645-1763723 GCA_016801875.1 Solanum sitiens
CTACATCGAGGAGGTGGTGCGAGAGTTCTACGCTTGTTATGTAGCGACTCTCCGGTCTTCATTGGATAGGCGGTCTAATCCCGCCAAACAGGCACCACTTGATCATGGTCGAGTCCATGGCCGCAGGGTGGACATCTCTGTAACCACTATTTGCCGTTTCTTATACGGTGCTATGCAGATGCTACCACGGAGCCCCCTACCCCCGAGTTTGACTATCGGTGGAAGCTGATTAAGGAGGGCCATTTCCAGCGTAATACTGGGGTGAGAGAGACCACCAAGAGGTGGATAGCCCAGTATCTTTCCGTGGATGGTAAGGGTGCATATTGGGTACTGGAGCCCCGAGGTGTTATCAAGAAGGACAAACTCACATTCACGGCCAAATTCATCTGGCTATTGGTCCGTAACTGCCTATCCCCCACTGCTGCCGAGAATATTCTTACATGTGATAGAGCAGTATTGGTAGCTGCTATGGTTACAGGGTTCGAGGTGGATGTTCTGAGACTGTTGCTGGCAGTCATTCATGAGAGGGCCTTTAAGTTCACCACCACGCACCCTTTTCCGTGCATGATTTTTGAGTTGTGCAGGTCTGCTGGAGTGGACAAAGAAAAGAGAGTGCTCGACCGGAACAACGGCCAACAAAGACCGTAATTACATAGATAACTGCTCGCCCATATGGCATATTAATGTTCTCCAGACTCCTAGGGGGACAGTTGATATCTTTCTCATCCGGGATGAGGCCAATGAGGTGGCACCCAACAGAGGTCAAAGAGTGGAGGTGCAGCCGCTAGGAGAGAATTTGACAGACACGGTAAAGCAAGCCCAAGGGGCTGATAATGCTATTCAGATCCTACGGCACCACCCTGGTTGAGTCTATACCGGGTACTAGCACAACTTCGAGTTCCTCCCGCTCCACTCCATCTACAGAACTGGTCCAAATTGCTAGGGTCCAGAAGTTAGAGGCCCAGATGGCCACACTGCTGCATCATATCCAGCCGTGGATGCAAAAGTCCATTGCTGAGGCGGAGGATCGGATCGATAAGAGGATTGCCCAGCAGACTGAGAGGCAGATTATGGCAGTCCACCAGCACCTTGATGCCTTCTAGTTGAGAGTTCTAGCCTGGCCAACCCCTACTATTGACTTGACAACTCTCCAGGCTGCTGTGGCGAGTCGGAGGGCTGATACGGATGCCATTCTAGATGCGGATACCATAGCCTGAGGCTACACCTACAGAGCCTGCTGAGGATATGGTGCTAGCTGCACTCTTAGAAAGATAGAGTGTATTGACTTGGAGGCTTCAAGGAGATCCTCGTTGATGGATGAGGAGGCCCGGCAGATGAGGGCTCATGAGTTGGCTGCTGAGGCGTCTAGCTAGCTCCAGGATTGTTGATGTTGCGAGGAGCACTACTAAGGGTGTTGACATTGCTGCGAAGACTACTGATGGTGTCCTTCCTACTGATGGAGCGGGTTCTGGGCAACCAGACCCGCCCGCTTGTTGATCTTCGACGCTATGCACCTATGGTTTGCTTCACTTACCACCTTCTTATTATATTTCTTATGCATTGGGGACAATTGCATGCTTTCTTGTTGGGGGTGGGGTAAATGGAAAGTGGGTGTTAGGGTGAAGTCTGAGTAGCCCAACTCACGATCCTCTCTTGGGGTTTTCTTGCCTGTGTTCTTTTCCCCCAAGAAAATGATTATTTTATTGTTGATCCGACGTTTTAGTATCTTGTACAAAGTATGTGTGAAATCTGAAGCATGATGGCTAAAATACAATGATATCCCATTCTAAAGTGAATGCTTGCATGATTAGGCATAATTGAATATTGAATGTGTTGGCTCTAAGTATGACATAGAAATACACCATTGTATGAAACTCGATCTAACGCTCGAACTAGGTGTCCGATAATCTGGTAGGGTAATGAGGTGTTAAGTGAGTGTGAGGAAAGTTGAATAGTCCACCATTGGTACCTAGCTAGAACTTGCCCGGTTAGTCCTGCAAAAATTAATCTGTGTTAGTCAATTAGGAAAGGATCATAGGCCCTTGTTCAAATTAGCCAATTTTTAGCCTAAATAAAAGAAAACCAAATGAAATTAATCCTTGTTTGATCCAAATATCTTGATCTTAGAATGAACCTTTCTTTTCGACCCCACCAATCTTTTTTTGGGTATTATGTGTTGGCCCTGGTCACTCCTTGGACATGTGCACCTTAGCTTAGGCCAAAAGCATAAGTTGAGTGTGGCTAATGTAGAAACCGATATCGTCTTGGACCTGACCCAACCTTGGGTATTGTGTACCTCAACTCATGGCAAAGCCATGAGTTGAGGGTGGCTACTATGAGTAATAGCCCGAAAAAGGGGGTTGAAAGGATTAATCAGAAAGAGAAAAAAAAGAGAAAAGAAATAGTGAAGAAGAAAAGTGACTCAATCAAAGTAGAAAGCAAGTGAAGAATTTGAAGAAATAAATAAAAATGAAAATAAAGGAAGATTCACTCCCCCCAAAAAAAAGTCGTAATAGAAAATTAAAGAGGAAGGATGCTTAGCCGTAATGTCAAGGAGGGATACAAGTCACTAAAATGAATCTATATGTACCATACCTGACCCTGAGCCTACGTTACAAGCTAAGAAAGTCCTATCGTGATCCTAAGAGTCTAATATGATGAACTTAAGCAGTGAAAATAAGGGCAAGCCTATGGCGACAAGTACCAACTAGGTGAAGTCATTTTTGAGCGTGAGTGTTGACTAATGATCCTTATACCCAAATTTGAAATCACTAAGTGAAAAAGGAGAATATCTTTTAAGTGAGAACACTAGTTGCAATATTAGAAAGTTGGTGCCTTTGTGACAGATAAAAGAATAAGAGGTGTCGGCGTGGTGAGTCTGTGTCATGGTCTGATCCACATGAATGAGCCTAAGAGTGATATCATGCATAAAACCAATGAAAATAATCGGGATTGATAGCCAGATGATTGTGAAAGCTTAAATGAAGATACTTTTTTACAAAGGTGTTATGGTGTGTCATAGTGTGTCGCTTGAGGACAAACAACAAATTTAAGTTGAGGGTGTTGATGTACCGTGGTTTCACGGTACTTTAAATACTTTTTCCTTAAGTTTAGAGTGTGTCTAATGCCTTTTTATAGTAATTTTAATGTCTTTTTATCTGTGTTTATAGGAAAACTCTCCAGAATGGAAATGCTGAAGACTGTGCTGAAATAAGTGTAGAAGTGATGACCTACGGAGCCATCGACGGTCCGTCAACCCGTTGACGGTCCGTAGGTGATGATCGTCGACTGGAGGTTCAAGCTGCTGAAATCAAATTGGGGAATTCTGACCAAGTGTGGGGCTACGGAAGGATCGACGGTCCGTCGACAGATCGACGAACCATCACTGGCAAATCGTTGATGGTAACAGAAAGTAGTCCCAGTACCCGACTTGAAGAAACCACTAAGTATGGAGTAACGGAGTCCATCGATGGACCGTAGGTCTACTGACGGACCATGATGTTGGTCCGTCGACGGTAACAAAAAGTGTTGAAAATTGGAGGCTGAAAAAAGATTTGAAGTATGGTCCGACGGAAGCTGTCGACGGTCCGTCGATCAACTGAAGACGCGTTTTTGATAGATTTTTCCTTATTTAGAACTCCTTTTTATTTTAGGACTTTATTATAATAAATAGGACTTAAAACCTCATTTTTGAGGTTAAACTCTTTACTATTTTTCAGATTTGTGTTATTGGAAGTTAAACTTTGTTTTTTTTTGGGAAATACTTCAATTTTCTGGAATCATTTCTTTCAATATTTTTAGTTAATTCAAGTGGTATTTCTGGGTTTTTCTTCAAACTTGTTAAAGTAAGTACCTGATTTACTGTTTAACTATTATGAATTGTGTAATTCTTAGCATGGGTAACAAAATCAACAACTAGGGTTATGGGAACCATGGGCAATTAACGTAGTAAACCTAGCAAAATAACATTCTAGAATAGTTTCTTGCATGTACTTATAATTCTTTAGTTTAGAATCTTTTTAACGGTGGCCAACGTTAGAACTCGCCTTTTTGCTACTTGCCGGACTAAGGAGGTAGCTAATAAGAAAAGAATTATCAACTTAGATTTAGTATACACTATCTAATTGGCTAATTCCAATTGGTGCGAAGTAGTAACTTAGCCATACATTGAATATGATGCTTAATATGAGGTAAAGGTAAGGCTTAGTAAAGTGAACACACTTAGCCAGACCAAGGTTCAGAGTGAAAATCCCTAGTTGTCGGACCAAGGAATTAGAGATACATAACTTACCACTTTGCATGCAAGATACTAGGAAAGAGTTGTTATAGCTAGGATTACCACGTTATAACCCTATGGGGAACACTTATACCCTAGTTTGTCTCATCACTTGATAAACACTAAAGTTTAAATCTTGCTACTTGTTTACATAGTAATAATTGAACATTTTTGTTACATAAATCCCCCCTTTTATTTAAACTATTTTCGGAAAGGACTTGACTAAATAGACGTAATCATTGATTAAAGTTAAGTCTAAACCATTTTCCTTGTGGGATCGAACCCAACCTAACAATTGGGTTCTTTACTTGATACGACCGCTTATAGTTCTTTAGGGAAGTATAGTTTGAGCGTATCATATATTCGAGGTCATAGTTCTATTTATTTAGTTTTTTATATTAAGACTTATTATGTATTTTTCATTAATATAAAGGGATGTGTCCCTAAGATATTTATGTCGTGTCTTTAAGATGTCTCGTGAAGACGAGATAATTCCTTAACTTTTATGAAAGATGTTCCTTTATTAATTTATTCGTGAAAAGTTTTAATTCCGCACTACTTTTCATGTCTTATATAATGAATGATAGCTAAGGCTTGTACAAGACCTCCGAAAGGTCAAGTACACAATTGTTCCGACCTAAGGGTGCTCCCTTCTTCTAGGGGGTACTTTCGGGTCGTTAAATGTGTATACTTGATGTTGGAGTGTGAATATTCCTAGTTGACTATATGAGTCTTGTGATGGATCATAGTGATGTTTCTATAGAAGTGTGTAGGGTGACTTGCAGGGTGACTTGCAAGTATACTTACTTGACCCTATGTGCCACATGAATGATATTGTACATGTGATAAGATGATAATGAAGCATGTCTTATTTTAGTAGACATATGCCCCTTACTTTATACATGAAGAATGTGAATATGAATCCTTGACTTAGTAGGATAAAACACATTTTTCATGTATGTAAATGTGTGATTGGAATGTGACCTTAAAGATAGTTAAGAGGGTCATTAACTTGGAACCTTATAGAATGGAGGTTATGATATCCTTGAAGTTGAATGTCGTAATGGTATTCTTCTTATTTGAATGATGGGCTTAGGCGTAGGTTGGCTGGAACGGCATTAAACCATCCTTAAGAAAGTCATTGAGCTATCCTATTTGACCATTGTATTGCAGCCCTAGTGGACCTCCTTTGGTGAGGTTTATTATGATTTGGTAGTGTCTTCTATATGGTACCTCTGCATATGCCCTTAGATTGAAATACTCTATGAGAACAAAGGCTAGCACCGAGAGAGTATGCTTGGGGAGTGACTGTTCCTTAGATAATACTAGAGTTCAAATAAACCCTTAATATTCCTTAACCATCTTCCTATATGGGATGTGTCCCAGTTCTACCCTTGGCAAGTAGAACACCCTCCATCGGAGTAGGTTTTGACTCCAGATTCCATGCCTAGCTAGTATGGTCAATGTCCGTTATTGCCTATTATCATCATGTGGGATACATTCTAGTATTTGATAGGTTCTACAATGTTTAGGTAGAGGAATGGGATACTATCTAGACATTGCACGAGTAGGCTTTGAAGATGCTAGTGTGTAGGTTCCCTAGGTCTTCTCTAAGACCATCAAATTAAGTACTTAATTGTTGAATTTCTCCTTTGTGACTCAATGAACATAGTGACTTAAGTTAAATGTAAGTAAATGGAAATTTACTTATCTAGAGTAGCTTTAAGGACTGCTTAGGTATGCTTGGAGAGGGTGTATGGGCGATCTCTTCATGTCCTACTTAGGTGAGTATTAGAGTAACTTTAGGTAGGGGGTTCAATTGAATATAGTGAATACTTTATCTTAGGAATACTTGAGGATCTCTTAGGTGTGTGTGAAAGGGTTGTTAAAGTGCCGCTTCATGTCTCACTCAAGTGAGCCTTAGGAGGACCTTTGGTAGGAGAGTCTTATGCTTGTATGGTTTGAAGTAATAATGTGCTATATTGTGTAATGTCACTTATATGTGTTTATGTTGACTTGTAAGTAACTGTTATACTTGCACTACACCATTTTAGGTCTACAGCCACACTAATTCTGGACTACGCTTTTAAAGTGTTGCCTAAAGTATTTTTGGGAACAGTTTTAAAGCGTAGCCAATGTTTTTAACTTTTAGCAACATTGATATTGGCAACACTTGAAAAGTGTACTCTTTGATGGTATAAGCTACACTTTATAAGTGTTGCTACAATATGATATAATTGGCAACAATTATTAACATATATGACCACACTTTTAAAGTGTTCTATTTTTATTATTGTAAAAACAACACATTATAAGTGTGGCCTTAAAATTTTCTCATAAATTTTATATTCCCTCCAACAATTTTAACTCTCCTTACCATTTGTATTTGCAAAAAATAAACATTAATAATAATCATAAAAACATTAATAATAAATCATAAAAACATTAAAGTGAGCTCTATATGAAAATATTTTTAATAAAGACCCTTTACAAGTGTGCCTAATAAAAATTTTGTTGAAATATTAATATTCCACATATGTATATTTTCCCCCAATTTATGAAAAGCAAGAGTGCCCTTAATTTCTTTGTGACAGTTTTTGCTATCAGGGTTTCTCATGAGAATAGCAAACATGGTCTCCGCCGACCTCCCTTTTTCTCTTCCCATCTCCATTCCGTCGTCTTTCCTCGAAGAAATCAGTATCTGTCACGCCACATTAACACAAATCATCTTCTCTACCTCCGCTCGCCGCCACTGCCGTCCTCTTCTCTTCTCCGACGGTCAACGGCTCCATCCGAAGCCCTAGCGCAGAAAATAGAAAACTGTATCGCCATCCCGACGCGCCTTCAAAGGCCCTGGTTTGTACGAATATTAATTTGATCTGACAAAAAGAGTATTGAGATTATGAATCCCTAACTCTTCAATGGATGTAAGAAACAAAAAAAATCTTTTTATTAATCATGACAGCCATTGCTACTGCTACTGTTATTCCTCTTTCACTTCCTTTCTCTTTGTGCCGCTCAAACAAGTCTTATACTAAAAAGGTATTTTTTATTTTCTTTGCTTTTTTTCTTTTGGGTGTTTGCAGGAAACTAAAAAGATTTTTTCTTTTTCAAGATTCATCTTGTTTATGGAGATCCTTTTTGAAATTGTAGTGAAAAAAGATCATAAAAGTATGTTTTTTGTTGTTTGTTATGTGTATAGTGATTTCAAAACAGAAAGGGTTATGATCTTTTGCATTTTGAAATATGTTTTTATTGTCAAAAGTGGATCAGTTTTGACTAGTGATCTTGTGGATTTGTAAGATTTTTTGTATAGGTTGGTAATTTAGTCAGTTAAGCTTACTGCACTATCGTGGAGAGTTCTGACTCTTCACAATAGTTGAAATATAGGTGTTTTTTGTCATAAAAAGTTTGAGTGTTTGCTGAATAAAGTAGTTCTGTTTTCAAACATGTAAGATGATATTTGAAATTATATGATTGTCCATAGACTATCTTCAAGAATTAGCTATGCATTATGTAATAGAGTAGTCCTTTAGGCTATTGTTCATGTTATATCAGAATGGAGATTCATATGTATCTTGTATTTTTTTGTCTGAGTAAAATAGTTGATTGGTTACTGTACATTCTTCTATAGGTATTTTCAGAGTTATGCTTCCCTCTTCCACTAGTTCTCCTCTTACAAACTTTATTATCTAAACGAACTGAATTGATGTTATCGTCTAACAGTCATGCAGGCTATCCTCAGGGTGTTGCAGAGATGTTTTCTCTCATGGAGCATATGGGCTGTGAACCAGAAAAAGCTGCATACTATATCATGATGGATGCATATGGAAGAGATGTTCTTGATGAAGGTATTTTTTTCTCAATGTTCGAAAGTTGTGTCTCTCGCATTTATAGAAAAATAGTTTAAGCTCATCTGGACAACATGATAATTGAAACTTCTGAATGCATATATATATAACACCTTAAATAAGGGAAGTTTTCAATAGGAAATTGATGCCAATGTAATATAAGTATAACATGATTGGAAATGAAGTTTTCAATCATTTACTGGCGCCTCTTGACGTTGATGACATGCCAAAAAAATCTCAAGCGACATTTCATTTTAACCTCAATGTGTGCTACTTTAAATGTTGGATGTAGAATTGGAGCTCTCACTAATATGATTTCTAGTAACTTCATGTGTATAAGTTGCCTAAGGAACTGCATGTCTTAATGATTGCATTGGGTTCCCTTAGTTTGTGTATGCATTTCCTACGGAACTTCATGTCCTAGCTTTCACTTATTGATTTTGGACATCATTGTGGATAAGAATTTCTGCTTTCGTAATTCAATCATTTGTTTCTATTCTTTTCAGTCCCTCCTTTGTGTACCTAATTTCCCTTCACAAGAGAGATCGCAATCTCTGGAATCGCTGCGCCTTGGAAAATATGCAGAGGTGACAACACTGTTGTGCATTGTTTTTTTGGTTATAACAATATTTCTTTGATAATCTCATATCAACTTACTTCCTCTTGTAGTGATTTAATGTTGTCTTCTCGACTGATATATTTCACAAGTGTGAGAATGTTCTCAGTCGACTATCAGAAAAGCATGGATGCAAAGTATGCCTTTGCTATTATTAAACTGTCCATTGCTTTATCTTGGATTTTTGCTTGTGTATGTTTTATCTTTTGTTTAGAATTTTTGGAACAATTAGCGTCAATATTGTGATTACTATCATTCTACAAGATTGTTAGTATGTCCAATTATTTTCTTTGTTATCTGTTCCTTTTTCTTTTTCTGTTACTAAGATCTACATATTATACTTGGTACAAATCTTACATTTTTTATTCATTAACTGCAGAAGACAATGTTGTTGCTTAGCGGCTTAGGTGAGACATGTATACTGGTTATATCCTCAAGGTAGTTTCTTAATTCTTTTCAACTTCTTCTTCTTGAAATTTTTCATTGCTAGCTGCTCCAAAATGTATCTTCCTTTAACTACTGCTGGTAGTTGATTATATGTGTAGAAGTATTGACTAATGTCTGATATATGACTTAATTTTGAAAGGTAATTAGCAGAACTTGTATAACAATTATTCCATTAACTATAATTTTCCACCACAAAAATAAGATCATTCAAGTTGTGTCACCACTGGATATAGGGGAAACAATGATATTGTATATTGAGACATGCACATGAAAGGGCCACCTTGTTAGTACAATAACAAACACATTTCTTTAAGCCCACTTGAGATCAAACCCCATTTGGAAACAAACAAACACAAAAATTTTAAACTTAGTTATGGCCTCCCCATCCCCCCAAACATGACTAACTAGTAGTAAGTTACCATTACCTCTTAACAAAAATAAAAAACGTTTTACTGTGTGTTTCTTCAATGCAATTGTCTTCTTCAATCCAACATCACTATCTATGTTTTATCTCTCTTTCTTTTGTGGTCCTTCCCCTTCTTTAAGGCAACAATTATTTTTGTTCTATAAACTACAACAATCATGAAAAATGTCAAAGCATAAGCAAATTGCTTATTCATTTGTCTTCCCATTGAGAAGATTTGGATTCTTAAGGCTACATGACTATTTGTTTTTCTTTTATGTTATGTGTTTTAGGATGGAGGAACTAGGAAATTAGAGATTTTCCCATTTATTTGGTTAATGCTATTCCATTAAGGTTGTGCGATAATGGAAAGCCATGAACAATATTCATACACCTTTGTTCTACTTGCATATTTTTAATTATAAAAATGTGTCCAATCTTCTATTGACTTCCAACTTCCAAGAATGTTGTTTTTGTTCCATTAATTAATAGTTATATATACTTTTGATTCTTTGAGCAGTACTTAAAATTCTCATTATTAGATCATATATACATACTTTGAATCACCAAGAATGGTAATATAAACTACTACAATCTAGACTTCTTGCCTCTTCAATAAATGTTGCAATATGGAACTTCTTGCCTATTCTATAACCATCGCAATCTGATTTGTGTAGGGAAATGGAGGTGAACAAATTTGAAGTGGATGATGAAGAGTTTTTGAAATGTTGTAAAAGTTTGAATTCATTATATATTTGATTTTGTGAAATATATTCATTGGTGGAATATATTGAACTATTGTAAGAGTACTTTTTGAACTATTATGTACACATTTAGAATATTACTTTATAAGTATGTGTATGTACACAACACATATTATGTTTTGAAGTTTATGGAAAATCTATAATTTTGAATTACTTATTAGCTAATTTTATGCTTGAGATTATTTATTGCAAAATAATATTGGTGTATTATAATTAGAAATTTGTGGAATATAAATTGTGTATGCATATGGGCAAAGACTACACTACAAAGTGTTGTCATATATTAGATATAAAAGGCAACACTTCATAATTGTGGGCAATATGGTAGCAAAGGCCACGCTTAAAAGTGTAGCTGGTAAGGCCACACTTTTAAGCGTAGCTGAAAAGCGTGGTCTTTTTGCCTTTAAGGCTACGCTTAAAAGTGTAGCTGAGAAGGCAACACTTTTAAGCGTAGCTACAAAAGCGTGGCCTTTTTGCCTTTTGGCAACTCTTTTAAGCGCAGCTGCTAAGGCAACACTTTAAAAGTGTCGCCTAAACTCTAAGGTTACAGGGCTTTCAGCCACCCCTGAAAAAGTGTGGCTTAAAGTCAAAAAGTGTGGCCTTTTATCAAAGACCACACTTTTTCATAGTTTAGGCCACACTTTTATAGGGTGGTTGTAGACATAAAATGTTGTAGTGTTGACTTAAAGGTTTCCTACAAAAAGTGAATGTTTTATACAAATGTCCTTTAAGCATTGTTTTGATTGCATGTCACCATAATTAGTGCATTCTAATGAACTAATTCCATATATTTTGTCTATCTCTAAAGGTGTAGGTGGAATTTAAGAGGAGTCCTTTGAAGTGGAAACTTGGATTAGTAATTATTCAAACAAAGTTGGGGTATGTCCTCAATATATTCTAGAACATCACTATATTTAGTTTTCTTTGTTAAAGACATTGTAATAGACTTAGATATTTCAATATAGTTGATGTATGCGTCGTGTCCCATGATATCCGTGTGTCTAAGATGGTGACTTTGAGACTTAGCCTTTCCTTATGATTTACTATTAAAGAGATATTTTGAAGTATTATTATTTGGTGTGAAATTTTATTTTTGAACTACTTTTCATACATGTATGCAATGAATGATGTCAAAGGTCTTGTACAAGACCTCTGAGAGGTCAAGTACGCCGTGCCACAATTTGAGAATACCATATCTTCTAGGGTATACTCTCGATTGTGACAAACATTGTATGAGAGCCAGGTTATGAAGTAGTCTGTAGGAATCCGAAGTCTCATTAAACCCACGTCTAATAGAATCTTGTTCATCGGTGTGTGTCACAAAACATCTATGAGAGACAGGCTATAGGATGATAGAGTTTCACTTTCTTCATCAATCTTGTGTCGTACCAATAGATTTGAGGTTATAAGTGTCTATTCCTGATCTTTTCTCTTGTCTTATTAGAAGATTACTACTAGAAGAATGGCCGCAAGAAGGTTGGAAGAGGAAGGAGTGCAGGAGTGAATTCCCCAAGGTGTTCAGGTTCCCCAAGGAGTCCAAGTTCCTCAACAATGTGATAAAGTCCCTATTTGAGGTGAAGGTAATGAGGTTCCGTTGGTTTCCCCGTACATGACTAATGGGAAAATTAGAAAGGCTCTACTTGTTTTATCCCGATCCATGACAACTCATGTGAATAGGGTTGTTGAGCCTAGGGTGAATGCTATAGAGATTATATGAACTCTCGATAGGGATTTTGTGAGAATGAATTCTCCTATCGTTCTTGGATATAAGGTGGGAGAGTATCCCCAAGAGTTTCTTGATGGTGTGTACAAGGTGCTGAGTCCTATGGGGGTTACTTCTATGGTGAAGGCGGAGTTGTCTTCTTACTAATTGAGGGAAGTTTCTCAAATGTGGTACACCCAATAGAAAGATAATAGGCCGATTGAGTCGGGTCCTACATAGTGGGAAGAGTTTACGGAAGCTTTCTTAGGAAAGTAATTTACCCATGAGAGGAGGGAGGTGAAGGCTGAAGAGTTCATTACCTGTCACAACCCGAGAGCACACCGTAGAAGATATGGCATTCCCTCGGATCGCACCAAGGCATACTTGACCTCTCAAAGGTCTTGTACAAGCCCTTAGAAATAATTTATTATATATATGTATGAAAAGTAGTGTTAAATTAAAACTTTTCACACGAATAATATCTTAAAACATCTTTCTTATAAAATGATAGAAAACACTAAGTCTCAACATATGCCAATCTTAGACTCAAGAATACTTGGGACACGACCTATACAATCGAAATGTAGAAATAATTAGTCTATTATAATACTTTGAATGAAAGAAATCTAAAGAAAGTAATTTCCTCGAATCAAGTGAGGACATACCCCAACTTTTCCTAAAAGAGTCGTAGTTTTCATGCTTTGTTTTAAGATGCTTCTCACCTTCCACCTACAACTTTAGGTTCAGACAAAATGTATGGAATTAGTACAATGCATGTATTAAGAATGACATAATGCATAAAATCATGATAAACGAACATGTTAGTCAAATAGAAAACCCACATATCACACCAACTTCACATATAAGTCACATACACAAGATAGTATCAAGAACACATTAAAACACATAAACATGAGACCCTCCTACCAAAGGTGATTCTAAGTCTCACTTGAGTGATTTATGTAGCTACCGCCCATACAATCCCTTCACACAAACCAAAGATATCCTTTAGACTACCTAAGATAAGATTATTCCCATTTCATTAATTTGACTCCCTACCAGAATTTACCTAAGACTCACCTAAGTAAGACATGAAGAGACAGCCCATACGCCCTCTCCAAGCTTACCTAAGCAATCCTCAAAGATACTCTAGATAGATACCTTTTCATTAACATAATTTTTAACTTAAGTCATTATCTTCATTAGTCCATTTAAGAGACATTCAAAAAACAAGGACATTCACATAATGATTTGGAGAAGACCTAGGGTACTCACACACTAACATCTTCAAAGCCTAATTGTGCAATGTCTAGATATCGTCTCATTCCACTACCTAAACCTCATAGTACATATTCAACACAAGCATGTATCACATATGATGAGAATAGGCAATAACTGACATAGACACTTTTTGCCAAGCATGGTATCTAGAGTCGCAACCTACTCCAATGGAGGTTGTTCTACTTTCCAATGGTAGACAATGACACATCCCATGTAGGTACATGTTTAAGGAATATCGAGGGTGTCTTTGTACTCTAGCCTCATCATAAAACTAAAGCAAATCCTCAAGCATACTCACTCGGTGCTAGCCTTTGTTCTCATAGAGTAATTAAATGAAGGAGCATATGAAGAAATACCAGAACTTTCTCATAACAAAATCATACTACACCTTACCAAGGATGTCCCCTAGGGTTGCCTTACAATGGTTAAGAGGATAGCTCAATGACTTCCCTAAGGATGATTTAATGTCGTTCCATCCAACCAACCCTAAGTACATTCACACAAGAAGGAAACCATTACGACTTTCAACTTCAAGAATATCATAACGTTCTTTCTAGAAGGTTCCACATAAATGACCCTCTTCTTCTATATTCAAAGTCAAGAATATCATAACAAAGGTGCTTTAGCCTACTAAGTCAAGGATTCATATTCATATTCTTCATGTATCAAGAAAGGGAGACAAGCCTACGAAAACAAGACATATGCACCTCCCATTATCACACATAGCATATCCTTCAAGAAGCACATAGAGACAACTTAGTATACTTGCAAGTGAACCTACACACTTCTATAGAACCATCAACATAAATCATCCTAATGATCATATAGTCAACAAAGAATATTCACACATCAACAACAAGTATAAAAATATAAGGCGTCATTATAGCCTATGATGATCACATATAATCACTTATGATAACAGATACTTTGACTCCACATATACACCTAAGTCATCAAGACCTTCACAATACTTACATATTCAAGTTATAACATGATAATATCATAATTCATAAAGTAATACCGACAAGGCCACATTATTCACAATTCATAAAGTAATGCCGATGAGGTCACATTATTCACAATTCATAAAGTAATGCCGACGAGGCCACACTCTTCACAAGTATAGAACATAAGCACCACCACCATAAGTGGACCATAAAATATATCATCATTATTCAAGACCTATAATACATAGAATAGAGAGAGATTTAGGGAAGCGTACCACCGATCCAATCTCACAACTGAAATCCATAGCCAATTCAACCAACTGAATACTCAAAGGCTCTTACCAATAACCATGATAACCAATTCAATCCAATAATCTCAATATACAATGAATACAAGGTAATAAAATATGAATTGATCAATTTAGGACAGCGTACGTGTGATTCTAAATTAAGTTCTTACACAATTCAATAGCACAAAGTAAACTACACAAGAACTCAATAGTATAGAGACATGACCAAATACCCATAATATAGTAAAAATAAGGAGTTCATGATTTGCATGGGTTCATGGATTTTTTAACATCTAGTCATCAAACTAACATCAATTCAATCATAATACATTGATTCAAAATATTTATGCAAGAACCCATGGCTAGATATCAAGTTAGAAGTTCATTTTTTGATAATGTCTTGAAAAACCACTTTGAAGTTTGGCTCCTTGAAGAAAGAGATTCAAGGATGAAAACCATTCCTTAATTGTTCTAGACTACGAAAACAGAAAAAAAAATGATGGAGAAATCACTCTCCAAGCTACAATCTCCCTTCAAGCTTCAATGGTGTTCTAGAGAGTTCTTCTTTGGAGTTTGGGGTTTTGATTTTGAATAATGACTTGAATAGGGGTTCTAGACTTATAAAACTACTTAAAATACCTAAAACACCCTTAAGAAACCGTCCAACTAATTTTAGGAACGCTAGGTGAAAAACCTAAACTACCTTTGGGCTGACCGAGACCCTGCAGGAAATTGCAGGTGCCATCGATGGACCAGCACCTACGAGGCGTCGTCCCATCGGCGGCCCGTGATGGCAACCGTCGTTTGGGACAGAGCCTTCAAAATAGGAGATTAAGCTCCCTAGACTATGTGTCAACCTATGCCTCCATCTACGGGGCGTCGACCAGCCTACTGGGCATCGATTGCCTCCGTTGGTGGGGTTGGTTTTGACAGTTTTATCTAGGAGTTGGGTCCTTCTAAAGGACCCTTTGGTTGGTCCTTGGGTAGTTTTTCCCGGACCTTTCAAACCCTAATATACTAGCACAAATGTTAAGTACCTCTCACATCAATTTCATCCAAAACAAACACGTAAAACTTAACGAAACACACTAAGGCACAAAGGCATGTTTCAAGGCAAACCTTTCAAACGTCTTCGACGTTCTTGGACGTTTGACCTCCAAACTTTACCAAACTTTAGACATTGCCTTTAAACATCATTATAAACCTTTTTAGGTCTTTAAAAACTCATGACATACGTGTTAGGATCTAGTTTCACCTAAATCATTTTAGAGGTGTTACATTCTCCCCAACTTGGACAACATTCGTCCTCGAATGAAACTTGCTTCCTTTTAACAGTATCAAGAGATAATTAACTCAAGACTAGAAGCACATAAACGTACCCTACAATATAAAAAGCATATATATAGGAAGAACATCAATTTCACATAATCAAGAGACTCAAAATACAACAAAAAGATAAAAATTATTATACGACACATTATGCAATTAAGACTCACATTCTTCATTACAAATAGGAGGAAAATCCTTGTCCACACATTATCATGCTTGTATACATCAACTCTATAACCATCACCACCATTTCAACAAAAGAATAATTTTTCCAAAATTTGAATTTCTTTACAAGGAACTGCCAAATCATTACAGTGAGTTATGCTCAATTTTTCAAAAATGCAATTCTTAAGTAATTGATAATGAAAGCATGACAATATGAGAGACAAAACCATATAAACTCACTTTACAGAATAAACATTACTTCATGAGATGCACAATGCAAGGAATCAACGAAATTCAATTTCAACAAGACTCCTAAACACAATGTGACATGCAACATTCTACTATGACATTCTATCTCTCAAGCTTGAATACAATAGAAGAGAAGAGACAAGAAATCACAAATACACTACTCACCATACTCCACCACTTAGAAGGAAATCATAACAATTAAACGTAGAAACTATAACTTACCAACATCATCTTCATCTGACTTTACTCCCTTTCTAGTTGTTATCAACTCTTGTTAGGACCATCACCAAGAATCTCCAAGGCCTCATACTTTATAAGCTACTTTACCACTCATAAAGTAAAAACTCATACAAACCTAACTCATAAATATGAATACTATTAGCCAACTTTATTTCTAGGCATAACCCCCTTCTCTTGGGATCTAAGCTAAGACAAACTCCATTAAACATTACCTCTTTCAACTCTAAGGCTTAACACAACTCATCAAATCTATACCATAACATCCTACCATCATAGAACATAACTATAAGGTAACTCATCATCCCCAAAAGGACTTTATGCAACTATCATGATTCTTGCCATTCTAGAAATATACCATAATACAACTTCCCAATCCATCTTCACATATTACTCATCTTTCACAAACCCCAATGAGCACCAAAACTCCCCTTTTTCTCCCTCAAACCTTGCAGCATCATCCCTCCTAAGGAATCCCATCTACAAGACCACCGGACAAGGGAAAATAAAAGAGAGATCATATGAATTTAAGCTTTATGGAACGACACAAGAGTGGAAAGAATGGAAACTCTATCTTCCTATAGCCTCTCGCTCATAGATGTGTCGCGACTCACACCGATGAATAAGACTCTACTATACGTAGCTTTTTGAGACTTTTGGATTCCTAAGTACTTCATAACCTATGCTCTAATACCAAGTCTGTCATGACCCGAGATCATACCCTAGATGATATGACATTCCCTCGGATCGCAACAAGGCATACTTGACCTCTCAGAGGTCTTATATAATCCCTTAGACATCATTCATTGCATATATGTATGAAAAGTAGTGTGGAATTAAAACTTTTTTCACACGAATAATATATCAAAACATCATATAAAACAATAGAAAACACTAAGTCTCAACATATGCCAGTCTTATACTCAACAGTACTTGGGACACGGCCCATACAATCTAAATATAGAAATATTTAGTATATTACAATACTTTGAATGAAAGAAACCTAAAGATAGTAATGTCCTCGAATCAAGCGAGGACATACCCCAGCTTTGCTTGAAAGAGTCCTACTTTCCAAGCTTTGCTTGAAGACGCTTCTCACCTTCCACCTACAACTTTAGCTATAGAGAACATGTATGGAATTAGTACAATGCATGTACTAAGTATGTCATAATGCATAAAATCATCATAAACTGACATTTTAGTAAAATATGCTCTTTTACAGTAGTGTTTTACAGTAAACTTTATATCATAATAGGAAAACCCACATATCACACCAACTTCACTTATAAGTCACATATCACAAGATAGAATCAAGAACACATCAAAATAAATAAACATGAGACCCTCCTACCAAAGGTGATTCTAAGGCTCAGTTGAGTGAGTTATGATGCGACTGCCCACACAATCCCTTCACACACACCAAAGAGATCCTTTTGACTACTAGGATAAGATTATTCCCATTTCATTAATTAGACCCCCTACCTAGAATTTTCCTAAGAATCACCTAAGTAAGACATGAAGAGAACTCCCATACACCTTCTCTAAGACTACCTAAGCAATCCTCAATGCTAATTTAGATAGATACCTTTTCATTAACATACTTTTTAACTTGAGTCATTATCTTCATTAGTCCATTTACGAGACATTAAAAAATAAAGGACATTCACATAAGGGTCTTGGAGAAGACCTAGGGTACTCACACATTAACATCTTCAAAGCCTAATTGTGCAATGTCTAGATAGCGTCCCATTCCACTACCTAAACTTTGTAGTTCCTTGTTTATATGTATATGTGAATTCCAAGCATGTGTTCTTATAAGTGATTATATGTTATTATGATAGGTTATAGTGATTCCTTAAATGTGTATACTTGATGTTGGAGTGTGAATCTTCCTAGTTGACTATATGGGTCTTGTGATGGATTATAGTGGTGATTCTATAGAAGTGTGTAGGGTTACTTGCAAGTATACTTAGTTGACCCTATGTGCTACTTGAATGATATTGTACATGTGATAAGATGATAATGAAGCGTCTTTTGTTTTGGTAGACCTATGTCCCTTACTTTATACATGAAGAATGTGAATATGAATCCTTGAATTAGTAGGCTAAAGAACCTTTGTCATATACGTCAATGTATGATTGTAATGTGACCTTGAACATAGTTAAGAGGGTCATTAACTTGGAACCTTGTAGAAAAGAGGTTATGATATCCTTGAAGTTGAAAGTCGTAATATTATCCTTCTTGTGTAAATGATGGACTTAGGGGTAGGTTGGATGGAATAACATGAATCAATCCTTAAGAAAGTCATTGAGTTGTCCTATTTGACCATTGTGTGGCATCCTAGTTGACCTCCTTTTGTGAGGTGTATTATGATATGGTTGTGATGTTTATATGGTACCACTTCATACGCCCTTAGATTGAATTAATCTATGAGAACAAAGGCTAGCACCGAGTGAGTATCCTTGGGGAGTGAATCATATTGAGATAAGACTATAGTGCAAAGAAACCCTTGATATTCCTTAACCTTGTGCCTACATGGGATGTGTCCTAGTTGTACCCTTGGCAAGTAGAACACTCTCCATCGGAGTAGGGTTTAACTCCGGATTCCATGACAAACTAGTATGGTGTATGGTGGTTATTTCATATTCTCATCATGTCGGATACATTCTAGTATTTAATAGGTTCTATAAAGTTTAAGTAGTGGAATGGGAAGATATCTAGACATTGCACGAGTAGTTTTGAAGATGCTAGTGTGTAGGTTCCCTAGGTCTTCTCCAAGACCATTATGTGAATGTCCTTAATTGTTGAATGTCTCCTAAATGACTTAATGAACATAGTGAATTAAGTTAAATGTGTGTAAATAGAAAAGTACTTATCTAGAAAAGCTTTAAGGATTGCTTGGGTAAGCTTGGAGAGGTTGTATGGGCGGTCTCTTCATGTTTTACTTGGGTTAGTATTAGAGTAACTTTAGGTAGGGGGTTTAATTGAATATAGTTAATAATCTTATCGTAGGATTATTTGAGGATCCCTTAGGTATGTGTGAAGGGGTTGTATGGGCGGCTGCTTCATGTCTCACTCAAGTGAGCCTTCGGATGACCTTTGGTAGGAGAGTCTTATGCTTGTAAGATTTGAAGTGGTAATGTGTTATATTGTGTAAGGTGACTTATATGTGTTTTTGTTGACTTGTAAGTGACTCTTATACTTTTTTTAAAGGTTATCTACAAAAATAGCATGTTTTATACATATGTCTCTTTAGCATGGTTTAAATTGCATGTCACTATACTTAGTGCATTCTAATGTACTAATTTCATATATTTTGTCTATGTCTAAAGGTGTAGGTGGCATTTGAGAGGATTTCTTTAAAGTGCAAGCTTGTATTAGTATTTGTTCAAGCAAAGTTGGGGTATGTCCTCAATATATACGAGGACATCACTATGTTTACTTTTCTTTGTTAAAGACACTGTAATAGACTTAGATATTTCTATATTGTTAATTTATGGGCCGTTTCCCAAGTTATTCACGTGTCTAAGATGGAGACTATGAAACTTAACCTTGCCTTATGATTTTCTATAAAAGAAATATTTTGAAGTATTATTACTTCCGCACTACTTTTCGTACATGTATGCAATGAATGATGTCAAAGGGCTTGTACAAGACATCCAAGAGGTCAAGTACATCATACAATGATTTGAGAATACCATATCTTCTAGGGTATACTCTTGGGTCGTGAAAACTTTATTCAATTGTCGATAGTCAATACACATTCTGAGAGAACCATTTTTCTTTTTCACGAACAATATTGGAGCACCCCATGGAGAGATATTAGGTTTGATTAAGCCATTATCTATAAGGTCATCCAATAACTCTTTCAATTACTTAAGCTTTAGTGGAGCCATTTTGTACGGATGAATCAAAATAGGTTGGGAATTTGGGAGGAGATCTATTCCGAAGTTGATTTTCCTTACGGGAGGAGGTCGAGGAAGATTTTCTAAAAACACCTTTGGAAACTAATATACTACTGGGACTGACTCAAGAGTTGGGGTTTCGTAGCTTTAACACCTAATTCAAACAAGATGATACATACAGCTTTTAGAAACCATCTATTGGCCTTAAATTAAGAGGTAAATTTACCCATAGGCACTATGCTACTACCATCCCACTCTAAGACTAGATTGTTTGGAAACTGAAATCAAACAATCCTAGTTCTACAACCGACTGAGGCATAAAAAGATATAATTGGTCCATGTCTAGAATGATATAAAAATCTACCATTTCTAAGTCTACAAGATGTGATTAGGTGACTTTCGGAGAGTCTGTGATAGGGTAGCTTTGTATATCCGTCTATCTATAAGTGGGTCACGAACTTGAGAAGAGATCGAGAAGGATTCTAAGAGAGTTTCTATACTTACTTTGAAGTTAAATGCTATATAAGCAGTTACAAAAGACAATTAGCCCCTAGATCTATTAATTTATAAAGATGTAAATGAAAGACTTGTAATGTACCAATGACCACACAACAAGAATCGTCCTGGACCTATCAAGCCTTGAGAGAATACATCCTATTCTGGCAATTACCGACACCCATAACAGATGAAACACCATGCTTGGCTGGACTACTGCTGGTGCTACTGGGTCTGTAGAATGAGCTCTATTATTGTTACCTCCTTGCCCTTTCCTAGCGAAGGGAAATCCTTCAACTTATTGCAAGACTGACCACACCCACAACACCCTTCCTCGACTGTAAGAAACTTCCCCACATGAATCTCGCCACACTTTTGACATGTATGGAAGGTCCTATTACTTGAAACACTCCATTGGGACCTAGATCCCAATGGCCTACCTTTCTGATCCCGTGAAAGCCTAGAGGATGGAGCTCTAGCTGATGAACGTGCTGGGGCTGTAGACCTCAGTTGAAACTGTGAGAGATTTCAACCGTCCGACCTATGCAGTGAGTATTCATACTTTCATATTTTGTCTTTTTTATAATCCTTAGTCAACTACCAAAGGTAGTATCCATTAATATGTTTCACATAAGTCATGAGTATGGAGATATCTATATCCCCAAGGAGAATAGCATTCATGCACCCAGTGTTCACTAGATAGGATACCCCAAATAAGAACTTACTCATATATGATCTTGAATCAATAACCATGTGTGGAGCATACAGGGAGATTTGAGTGAACTTGATTCCACATTATTAGAATTACATGGAACCCAACTTCAAGTTCATAAACTCATGTGCCTTAGGTTTTATCAATTCCCTTGGGAAGAACCTGTCCATAAAAACTCTAGTTCCCAAATCACAAGAGTTGCATCTGCACCCCATTTATCTTTCGACTGAGTGAACCAGATATGATCCACATCCTTAAGTTGGTAGGATGCGAACTCAATACTCTTAGTTCTATCCCCTTCCATTACTCCAAGTGTTTTCAAAACCTCATCAATGAAGTTTTGTGGGTCCTCACCAACCTTTGACCCTACAAACTCAAGCGAATTCATCTGTAGTAGACCCACCAATAGTTTTAGTAGGAATTTGGACCTATTGATTGTTCTGGTTGGATACACTTTGAGCAAGGAACTACATCACATTCCAAAGTATGCATATGTAAATTCATGGTTTGGGACTACGGCAGTTGCGTTAGCATTGCTTGCATTAGAATTTCACATGTTAGCTCTACGTAGAGAAATGATCTGATATGTAAAAAAATAAATTAGAAATAAGAAGTTTGATCGTACCCACACACGTTAAAAATGCAAAAGAAGTGATGTTTTTCTTTAAACACTACATAGACTCCCTCTAATAGATGTGATATACTTTAGAGGAATGAAAGAGACTCTACTTAGTGCGGCTTTCAGACAATCTAGGTCTCTTGTAGCTAATGCTTTGATACCAAGTGTGTCAAGCTCTGAGTCTACCCCCTTAACACAACATGGGACGTAGTACCATGGGTGAATCCAAGCCAACCTTGTGTCAGGCATATCATAAGCATATTGAAAATATCTAAGTAAAACATAAACTATGCGGAAGCTAAAACAATGGATAACTGAATCTGCAAAAAAAAAAACTAGTCTAGATAACAAAAACATACTAAGAATTTAGCGATAACTAAAAAAATCACTTAAAATCTCAAGGTGAATCTACTAATATGTATGACAAGCCTCTATTATATGAGTAATAATAGTATTTATAGGAAGTGTGTCATGTTTCATGAAGTTTGGAGGTCAAACATCCAAGAACGTCCATGACGTTCGAAAGGTTTTCCTTGAAATGACCTTTTGTGTCTTAGCATGTTTCATTGAATTTTATGTGTTCGTTTTGGATGAAATATAGATGGTAGGTACCAAAATTGTACGATCATATTTGAGTTGGAAACATCCGGGCAAACATCCCCAAGGACCAACCAAGGGTCTTTGAGGAAGGAACCAACATGTAGCCAAAAGATGTCAAAACCAGCCTCACCTAAGGCTGGCAATCGACGGCCAGTAGGTCAGCTGACGCCCCATAGGTGAAGAGCGTAAGTTCAAATTAGGCTGGTGGACTTGTCCTTCTTTTTTACAGACTCTGACACAAACCGCGGACCAACAGGACGATTCATTGGTTGGGAGCGGCTCGTCGATGGGCAGGCGCAGGTGAAGTCTGCAATTTCGCAGCATCACTGTTAAATGCAAGGGTGAATTGGTAAATTCACCCCACGTCCAAAAAAGTGTTTGGGCGGTTTTCTAAGGGTATTATATGTATTTTAAGTGGGTTTATAAGTCCTAACTACCTATATGAATTCATTATTCTAAAATCAAAACCCAAATTCTCTAAGAAACTCTCTAGAACTCCATTGAAGCCAAAACCCAAGGAAGTGCTTGGATTGAAGATTTGGTTGGTGATTCTTCATCAATTTCATGTTTTATATTCATTGAGGTATGGTTTGTCATCCTTGAAACTCTCTTCATCAAGGAACCAAACTTCAAAGTGATTTTCCAAGACTTTCTCAAAGATAGATTTCTAACTTGTGATCTAGCTATGGGTTCTTACATAAAACGTTTTGAATCATTGTTATTGATTTAATTGATGTTAGTTTTATGGTTTTAACCTAAAATCTTCAGGAACCCATTCAAAATATGAACCCTTCAAATTGGCTATATTATGGATGTTATGATCTTGTCTCAATGTTTATGAATTCTAGTGTAATTTTCTATGGGCTATTGAATGATGTAAGAATTGTACTGAATTGATGCATAGGCTATCTTAGATTGATAAATCTATATTTAATTGACCTAGATTCATTGAGTATTATGATTTTTGTATTAAATTTATGATCATGGCCAAGGGTAAGGGCCTTTTGGTATTGTATTGTATGATTTAGCTATGGATTGAAGTAGTGAGAATGGATTGGTGGTACGCTGCCCTAATTCTCTTTATTTTATGTAATGTAGGTATTGAAGTATGTTGTGATTGGTATGGTCCACTTATGGTGGCGGTGCTATTTGTTATAATTTTGAATGATGTGGCCTGTTGGCGTTACTTTATGTATTATGATGATTATGACCTTGTCGGCAAATACTTGATACATTATGATAGTTTGTGTAGATGATTTATGTTAAGTATGATCATATCTATCTTCTTTTGATTAAAATGAAATTATGTGTTCTTCTACTGATGTTGTTAGGTGATCATGTTAGACTATGACTATGTCCTTATGTGTGTAGTCTTAGAGTTGATGCATGATTTTTCGTACTTGGTTATGTGAGTCTTATGATAGTTATATAGATGATATTATAGTAGTGAATAGGGTGACCTATATATGATGTTGGATAAGCCAATGTGCTTCTTATGTGATATGCTATATATGATAAAGTGTAGTATTGGTGTGTCTTGTTTGGTAGACTTATGTCCCTTACTTGATACCTATAAAACGTAAATATGAGATATCTTGACTTA
Source organism: Solanum sitiens (assembly GCA_016801875.1). Lineage (NCBI taxonomy): Eukaryota > Viridiplantae > Streptophyta > Magnoliopsida > Solanales > Solanaceae > Solanum > Solanum sitiens. The sequence continues at coordinate 1,538,137 of JABWTJ010000102.1, forward strand.
TGATGCTAAATCCTCTTAGTCTTGTATTTATGAATTGCATGTGGTTTGTAGTGATAAGGTCAAATTATATGGAGCCCTCAACCTAGTTGAGAGGTTATGATATCATTGAAGTCGAAAGCTTTATTGGTATCCTTCCTGTGTGAATGGTAGACTTAAGGTTTGTTGGCTTGAATAGCATGAAATCATCCTTAGTAAAATCATTGAGCTATCCTCTTAACCATTGAAAGGGAACCCTAGGGGACCTCTTTGGTAAGGTGAAATGTTCTTGGGTTATGAACTAGATATGGAACCCCTTCGTATGATCCTTTATGTGAATTAGTCTATGAGAACAAAGGGTAGCACCGAGTGAGTATGGTAAGTGAAGTAGCTCTAGTTAAGGATGAGGCTAGAGTGCAAATAAACCCTTCATATTCCTTATCCATGTGCCTACATGGGATGTGTCTAAGTTTTACCATTGGCAAGTAGAACACCCTCCATCGGAGTAGGTTACAACTCCAGATTCCATGCTTTGCTACCATGGTCTATATCGATTATCGCCTACTCTAATCATATGGAATACCCACTAGTGTTTGTGAAGTTCTATGAAGTTCAGGTGGTTGTATGGGACACTATCTAGACATTGCACAATAGACTTTGAAGATGTTAGTGAGTGAGTCTCAATGTCTTCTCCAAGACAATCATTTGAATGTCCTTATGTGATGAATGTCTCTTAAATAGACTAATGAATATAATGATTTAATTAAGAAAGTATGTAAATTAATAAGTACCTAGTCTAGAGTAACTTTAACGGTTGCCTAGTTATAGTTTGAAGGGGGCATAAAGGATGGTCTCTTCATGTCCTACCTAGGGAAGTCTTAAGAATGACTCTAGATAGGAATGTTGATTAATGAAGTGATAATGATCTTATCTTAGGTAATCTAAAGTATCTCTTAGGTGTATGTGAATGGATTGTATGGGCGGTCACTTCACAACTCACTCAAGTGAGCCTTAGAATCACCTTTGGTAGGAGGATTTCATGTTATGTGTTTTAGTGTATTGTAAGTGTATTTATCTCATTATAGTTAGTCTTAAGGATCATTTAGGTGTGCTTCGAGAGGTTCTACGGGCGATCTCTCTTTGTCTTACTTAAGTGAGTCTTAGGATAAATTTTAGTGAGAGGGTTGTATGTTAAAAAGGGTTCACTGTGAAGTTGAAGTAATTCTCTGTAACATTGGACTTAGTTCACTGTAAAGTGACATGGTTCACTGTAATGTTCCTTAAAAAGGGATAAAATGCTAATGTGATATCACTACAAGAAAATGGGTCTTTAGCGAAAGGAAAATTAGTCTCTAAAAGGGCAAATCCAGTCGTTATTGGACATTTACTACTGGACAAAAATTTGTCGTCGCCCATCTTTAGTAGCTCCGACGTTAAAACTAGACGATCAAATTCATGTCCAGTCGTTAAGACATCTTTAGTGACGGCAAAAAATTTGGTCATTAGATATTTTTGGCAATCACATTTTTCCTTCGTTAATTCTTATCTTGGTCGCTAGATAACTTCATATAGTATTATTATAAGCTCTTTTACCAACCGGAATCTATGTTATAACATCAACAATTTAACAACCACATCCTTTGTGGATATTTAAAAAATAAATATTATTGAATAAAAGGTTACATTTTGGCCGATCCATTGTGATTGATAATTAAAAATCATTATTTCATATATAACTAAACAAACATATCCAAAGCATAAAATATAGTCAATAATATAATTGGTGATATGAATACGTTGTTAATTACGTAAAATGAACAAAGAGTTTCTAAAAATCCTAAAAAAGGATAAATAAGAATCCAGAATGTATATATATGTAGAGATAGTAATTAATTTTTTAAAGAAAATATAGTCTAGTGCTCTTTAACTTGTTATTCATCTCTGCTAATATCTTCAATTGTTTTTCAGTTCACTCACACTTGAAGATCCTTTGTCACTTCATATTCTTGATCATCTGTTGCAAGGATAAATATATGCATCAGTTAATTGAATAGTTAATCAATAAGATATGCTGCGGAGACATAAATAACGATTGTATAGTTATTTTCTCCTAAAAAAAACAGATTGTAAGAAATTTAAATGTTTTGTTTCACGAGAAAATTCAGCAATGTGGAGAAGCACAACTCTAATACTTTTGATTTTGACTGGTCACATCAGCTAGCTGATATCGATGCATCATGCCTTAAGCACTTAAAAGCTTACTAACCTGTAAAATGATTCAGCCATTACTTTATTCACTTGATGATGGTGGTGATGAAGGATCTCTGAAGATTACACTTTCAAATATTTCACATTTCTTCTCTATGTTATCCAAACGTCTTTTCATTGATTCATTTTATTTTCGAGTCGTATTTAGTTCTTCTAATAGTGCGGCCTTTTCCTTTCGACTCGTTTTTAGCTCTTCTAATAGTGCAGTCTTTGCAGTGCTACCTCCTTTCAAGTCCTTACTGGTTATCCCACCACCAAATCCAACCACATGGCTCTTGCTCTGAGGTCCGAAACATCTTTCTACCACCTCGATATTAGTAAGAGATGGCTCAACATGTAGTAGTTCTTGAATTTCGTCCTGTAAAATACAAGAAAATTTAAATATAATGCAATTTACATTCAGTAAAAGTATGTAAACAGAAATTTGTAATGGACATACATATTTTTTATTAGTTTCAGGTTCGAGAAACTTGTTGTCCTTCTTACAAGTCTCAAAGAAAATCTGTAACAACCATAAAAATGAATAGGATCAAGACTTAGGTTTTCATGAATGCTTGCGATTACACCAAGGTCAACACGGGCTGATACGCGTAGAACCACACCTCAGAACCAATACTACGACCAAGCCAACTAACTTGGGGAGTTAATTGAGCTTGGAAAGGTTGGAACCAACCATGTGAGGCTCACGAAAACGAAGATTTAATCGAAAGAGTTTTTACCGGACTCAAAAGAAGAAATTTTAAGTTTTGAGGATCCAAGGGTAAAATGGTCTTTTCCAAGCCAAGGGTAATATTGTAATTACCCTGAGGAATTAATTATTTAATAAATTAATTTAATTAAATAAAGTAATTCGGGTGGGGCAACCCGAAATGACCCATTTTCGCAAATGGGAGTTACTCGGGTTCGAGCCCCACTAGAAGCAAGGATTTAACTTGCTTTTATTTAATTTGATAAATTAATTTAATTAAATAATAAATATTAGCTGATTTAGGAAAAAGAAAAATCAGAGTTTTATTTAAAGTTTGAAAGAGTCCTAGTTGACTAAGTCCTTACCTAAGCCTAAACTACCTTGCACGTTTAACTCTTTCCTTCTCTCACGTCAACATCTCTCTTCTCTTTCACGATTATTCTCTGCAAAACTAAGGTGAAGAACTGAAAATATATCAAGAGTTATTCACACTTGAAGAACTCACACGAAATTTTAAGAAAAACAAAGTAACCAAAACGATAAAGCAAAGAGAAGTTGTTGTCGGGTAGTGTGGAAGATTGAGGAAGCTTGGACTGATTTGTGGAAAGGATTTTGGGCAGCAATTTCGTGGTGGAACAAGGAAATTAAGGTATGGGTCTTCTTACTCTTGGTCCCTTTCCCAAGAGACCCCTAGGATTCAGAATATTCGGCTAAAAAACTAGGATTATTTTCCCCTTTGCATGTCCCTGTCATTTGCTCCCAACGAATTCGTAGGTTGGTATGAATGCTGGTAGACTTAGGAATGTGTGATGTTTGTGCTGAATGTGAATGTGTTGAATGTACGTTAAATTACGAAAATGACAACCCATGTATGTGTTCGGAATTATGTGTAATTGTGTGCAAGTGTGTGACCATGACAAGGGTCTCGGCCTTGATGCTATAAATGGTTAATGTTGTGATTGTTAATTTACATACACGAACTCATGAAGATCGTGATGTTCATAAAAAGGAAATGTGGCTGATTTGAATAAGAATCCTATATCCAATTAATTCTATGAATGATGCACTTAAAAATACGTTAAAACGGATCCATGAATGTAACCTTGAACTAAGTAATGCATTGATGTTATGAGTTAGAAAGTGACTAAAATTTCCAGCATTTTACAAGTTAGTTTTAGGCTAAATGTTAATGCATAAGAATCTGAAAATTTAATATAAAATAAAAGAATGAGGCCACTAGGAATTGAACCCGTGACCTCATCCTTGGGCGAAATAATCCACGGAAATGGGTGAGGGTTGGGGGGTTCGATCCTGGGTGCAGGGGGAGGGATGAATGAGTAAAATAAATGAGGGGAGTGGGATTCGAACCCACCACCCCTCGGTCAGAACTCAAGAAGAACAGAAAAAAAAAAGTATGTGAGGCATGGGAATCGAAACCACGACCTCAAGGCTGGGAATAGAGGGGGCAAAAATAAGTATTAAAAACAAGTGAGACTGTGGGGGTTCGATCCCACGACCTCACTGTCCATGCTCTCAACTTAGCGAAAAAAAAATTAAAAAAAATATATATGGGGCTATGGGGGTTCGAACCCACCACCTCACAACCCCTAGCGAAAATTAATTAAAAGTAAGGAGGCTGTGGGGGTTCGAACACACAACCTCCCTACTTAGGCAAATTAAAGAACAAAATAAAAGAGGTTGTGGGGGTTTGATCCCACAACCTCTTTGTTTAGGCGAAATTGGGCAAGATGAAGTTAATAATAATTAAAAAGGGGTTGTGGGGGTTTGAACCCACAACCCTTTGGCCAAATTAGGATTATTACTAAGGAGAAAATTAATCCTTCAATGTTAATATTGTGATTTAACTTAGAGTCATAATGTTATGAATATTAGAATAAAATCAATTAAAAATATAAATGATATCCAATTGATTCAAGACTTGGGTTTCCTTGCTCAAGCTTCCGTATTGATACATAAGTCATACGTGAATAAAATATCCGCGAATAATGCCACATACTTAGATCAAAAGCAAGATCTTGGCACATATACAAGATGCATAAGTCTTGTATCACATAATCTTAGACGAAATATGAATGAAGTGTCATGACTTGAATGTATAGACGTATAAGTCTAACATACGTTCAAAGTAAGTGAATCTAAGAAGTATGTGATGAAATGATGAACCCTAGAAGGGTTAAGTATGAGTGTAAGATACACTAAATGGCCAAGTGCATTGGCATATGATGAAATGAACGTTCACGTAATAAGAGGTCAGTAACTATGAAAAGCAAGGGTGTTAATGATAATGAATGTGGTGACAATATGATATAAGATTAATGTAAATTATGAGAGTAATCTCGAATGAGCCTAAATAAATGTTACCAATACGTACTCACCTATGAGAGTGTAAGATAATGAAGAGATCAGTCTTTATGAACACTCTAATGAAGGTATTGAGCTTAACACACTTGATACTAATGATGAGATGAGAAATCATCTAATGAGCTATGATGTCCTCATACTAGAAGTCAGCTTCCATGACGTATGAGTTGAATGAAATGGAACTTTATACTGAGCACCGATAGACTAGCTCTGAGCGGTGATGCCTTTTTTCGGGAAGGGCGAAGGTTCACGTAACTCTCACGAGATGAGACTGTCCGGCTTGCCGGGTATGGGTCTCCTACATCTCCTAGTCTTCAAACCAATACTGCCAATATAGGGATCTGGCGGGGTTAAATTCCCATGTACGCTAGCATGTTTTTGGGTCACCTTGGCCGGTGATTCCACCTCTTTTCAGTGTGAGGAGACACTGGATTTCATGATGCTCACATGATCTATGTCGGTTAAAGTTAAAGTTCCCAATGAATGAATGAGGCCAGCCTCAAATGATGCACATAATGAAATAAACGATACCTAAGGTGTTAGGATAGGATAATCAAGAGGTGAGCTAGACTCAGGTAATAACACTAGGTTATTCTTGATCATTGCACAGCAAAACCGATGAAAGTCGGAAACTACACCCTAGGTATAGCTGGTTTTCACACTGGCCTATGAATGAAATGAAATGAAGTATGTATGAATGAATGAAGCAGACTCTGTGTTTGCTAATGAAGACTCCCTAGTTGAGTTCCCATATGTTGAGCCCTCATTTCTGGGATGTCTTAATGTTAAGTCCATGATTCCAAGGTCTCATGGCATATGAATGAATGACATTAAAGAAGTTATGTGCTACATGCAAAAGGTGCTATGTGCTATATGATATGTGCTATGTGTAAATGTTATGTGTTGTGTGCAAATGTGATAAGTATGATGACATATGTTATTCTCATGGCATAACTTTCCTAATCCAAATTTGGAAAGCTCATTTACTTTCCTAATCCAAATTTGGAAACTTTCCTAATCTCAATTTGGCAAGTCCACTAACTTGACTTCCAAAAATCATGTTGTTAGGAAAGAGCTATTCTTTCTCATGCATGTCCTTGGTGTGTGCTTGCATATACCCATACTTAGTACAAGTGTGTGCTAACCCTATACAAACTCTACTATTTTAGGTGCAGACACAGGTGGACGATAGAACTACAGGGTCATTGTTGTAGTTATCCGGACGTCCAGCATTCATCCGGAGTTGGTAGGTCCTCATGCTTTCGAGGATGCTACTGTTTTATATTCTAGCTTAGTTTTAGAGTTGAGCTAGTGGAGAATGTTCCAGCAGCGTTTCTTTCCTATTTTTATTCAGACTATGTGTTGGTGCCATTTTGGCAATTATATGCTTTATAAGTATTGAACTATTCCTTTCATTTGATTATCTCTTAATGTTAGATGGTTGATGGTGAACAAATTACGAATGTATTAGAAATGTTTAGTAAGCAATATTTAGAAACAAAAAGTTTCAAATTTTCCGCTAAAATTAACCTATGTAAAGTAAGAATGACGTAAGTAGGCTTCTCTGCGACCTCTGAGAGGTCAACGACGCCGGTATCGTCTTGGGTCTAGATTCCAGTCGTGACAAAGTTGGTATTAGAGCACTAGGTTAAATTACGAAAATAATAAGTTCACATCAACCACATTGAGTGGTTTCTAAGTCATGGTAGTGAAGTGCACCACTATCCTGAATTAGAGACTGCATGATGCGTAGGAAAATTTCTCTTTTTCTGATCTTATCGTGCTTTTCTGAATGCCTGAATTCTTGGTGTTATGAGCGTGTCTAACATGAATCCTTTTTGTTTTTCCAGAGAATGAACACTAGGAGAGGAAATGGTCAGAGGAGAGAAGGAACAGCTGCTAGGGGTAATCAGGATCTACCCCTGGCTCCAGCTGAAGGAGTGGCCATGCCAGTTAACCCAGCTGGGTTGAATGATGCTGGAGTGAGGGCATCTCTGGCCCAAATGGCGCAGGCCATTACTATGCAGGCCCAGGCTATGACTGCCTAGGTCAACCGACAGGATGTTCAGAGGGAGAACCCACCATTTCGTAGCATGGCTGACAGGCTGAGGGATTTCACGAGGATGAATCCTCCTATTTTAACCGGGTCTAGGACATCAGAGGATCCCCAGGAGTTTGTGGATGAGATTCATAAGATCCTGGTGGCTATGGGGGCCACTGAGTTTGAGAAGGCTGAGTTGGCTTCCTACCAGCTCAAGGATGTTGCACAGACTTGGTGCAAGATGTGAGAAGATAGCCGTGTCTTAGGTGGAGTGCCAGTCACATGGGAGCTGTTCAAGACAGCATTTCTGGAGAGATTCTTTCCCAGAGAGATGAGGGAGGCCAAGGTTGAGGAATTCATCAACCTCAAACAAGGCTCTATGACAGTCAAGGAGTATTCCCTGAAGTTTGTTAAGCTGTCAAGGTATGTTGTTTTCCCTAGTATTTAATAGCAAGAATGAGGATAATACTGACTTTGTTGAAATCACCCAGGTATGCTACTTCCCTGGTTTCTAACAGCAGGGATGAGATGAGTAGGTTCCTCACAGGAATCAATGGAGACCTGGAGGAGGAGTGTCGATCTGCTATGCTCCATGATAGTATGGATCTTTCCAGGTTGATGGTGCATGTCCAGCAGGTAGAGGACAGCCGCAGAAAGAGAGGTGTTCGTGATGCTAGGAGTCCTAGGCCTCAAGATCAGGCAGGACCCAGTCATGGAGGCCACAGGAACAACTTTGGCGTCCGTGAGCAGCCAAGGTTCAAAAAGGGGCAGCAGAGTTCTGGGAATTCTAATCCTTAGAGGAGTGCTACACCTAGAGGAGGCAGACCTGAGCCCAAGAAGGGCAATGGAGGTGAGATGCAGCGTCCTAAGAAGAATTGTGCTAAGTGTGGCCGAGCTCACAGTGGAGAGTGCAGACAGGGCACTAATGCCTGCTTCTGTTGTGGTAAGAGTGGACACATGGTCAGAGACTGTCCATAGAACAGAGGTCAGGCCGTAGGTAATACTCAACCTAGGCCTAATCCACAGGGTGCAGCAGCAGCCGAGCCTCCTAAGAGGAACAGGTTTTATGCCCTGAAAGGTAGAGAGGAGCAGGACAAGTCCGCTGATGTGGTCACAGGTATGCTGCAAGTGTTCTCAACTTCTGTTTATGCTTTACTTGATCCAGGGTCTACACTTTCCTTTGTAACTCCTCTGCTTGCTCTTACTTTTGAGATATTGCCTGAAGTTCTACATGATCCTATAGTGGTTAGTACACCTTTAGGAGAGAATGTAAGAACTAATAGAGTATACAAGGATTGCCCAATAGTTGTGAGTGGTAAAACTATGTGTGAAAACCTTGTTGAGTTACCCATGCATGATTTTGATGTTATTCTTGGCATGGATTGGCGTCACAGTTGTTATGCTTGCTTGGACTGTCGTAGTAGAGTGGTGAGATTTCGCTTTCCTAATGAAGAAGAGTTAGTCTAGGAGGGGTACAATTCGAGTCGTCCTAACCCCTTGATTTCAAATCTTAAGGCTAATAAAATGATGTCCAATGGGTTATTGTGTCATCTTGTGAGTGTTAATGATCTAGATTATGACATTCCTTCCATAGACTCAGTACCAGTAGTGAATGAGTTCTTAGATGTGTTTCCTGATGATTTTCGTGGAGTCCCTCCCCTTCGAGAGACTTTGGTATCGACTTAGAACCCGATACTAAACCAATCTTAATTCCTCCTTACAGAATGGCTTTAGCTGAACTCAAAGAGTTGAAACTGCAGTTAAAAGATCTCACTGACAAGGGTTTCATTCAGCCGAGCATATCCCCTTGGGGCGCTCTAGTGTTGTTTGTAAAGAAGAAAGATGGAACCCTTAGAATGTGTATCGATTATCGGCAGCTCAACAAAGTCACTATAAAGAATAAGTATCCACTCCCCAGAATAGATGATCTGTTTGATCAACTCCAAAGGTCTAGTTTCTTCTCTAAGATTGATCTTCGTTTAGGGTATCATCAGCTTAGAGTTAGGGATGGAGATATTCCAAAGACAACCTTTCGTATCCTCTATGGTCACTATGAGTTTTTAGTCATGTCATTTGGTCTCACGAATGCACCTGCTGTATTTATGGATCTCATGAACAGGGTCTTCCGTGAATACCTTGACTCTTTCGTCATAGTATTCAGTGATGACATTCTCATCTACTGTAAGACCAAGGAAGAGCATGAACAACATTTGAGACTAACCTTGCAGGTACTTAGACTGCATCAGTTGTATGCCAAACTCAGCAAATGTGAATTCTGGCTGAGATCAGTGACCTTCCTGGGTCATGTTGTGTCCGATCAGGGCGTGGAGGTGGATCCCAGGAAGACTGAGGCTGTAAAGAACTGGCCAAAGCCTCTTACTCCTACTGATATCCGTAGCTTTTTGGGATTGGCTGGTTACTACCGCAGGTTTGTGAAGGGCTTTTCTTCCATTGTTGCCCCATTGTCATCTTTGACTAAGAAGAAAGCCAAGTTTGAATTGACGGAGACTTGTGAGAAGAGTTTCCAGGAGCTCAAGGACAGACTCACTTCAGCCCCGGTGCTTACTTTGCCTAAGTGTGGTGAGAATTACACTGTTTATTGTATTGCATCTAGGGTTGGTTTGGGTTGTGTTCTTATGCAGGTTGGTAAGGTGATAGCCTATGCATCTAGACAACTCAAGGTTCATGAGAAGAATTATCCCACTCATGACCTGGAGTTGGCAGCTGTGGTGTTTGCACTGAAGCTGTGGAGGCATTATCTGTATGGAGTGCATGTAGATGTGTTCATAGACCATAAGAGTCTCCAGTACGTGTTCACACAAAGGGAGTTGAATCTACGTCAGCTAAGATGGTTGGAGCTGTTGAAGGATTATTACATGAATGTGCACTACCATCCAGGTAAGGTTAATGTTGTAGCTGATGCTTTGAGCAGGATGAGCATGGGAAGTACAACTCACGTTGAGGATGAGAAGAAGGAGCTGGTAAAAGATGTACACAGACTGGCCAGACTGGGTGTGCGTTTGGTTGACTCTACTAGTGGGGATGTTTCAGTTCATCCTAGTTCTAAATCATCCTTGGTAGTTGAAGTCAAGCAGGGTCAGCATCTAGATCCCGTGTTGATGGAGCTGAAGGACTCAGTGCTGATAAAGATGAATGAGTCTTTCGCTTTGGGAGGTGATGGCATACGTAGGTATCAGGACAGGCTGTGTATGCCAGATGTGGATGATTTGCGGACCAGGATTGTTGCAGAGGCCCATGGTTCCAGATATTCTATACATCCAGGTTCCACCAAGATGTATCGTGATCTCAAACAGATTTATTGGTGGGATGGCATGAAGAAGGACATTGCCGAATATGTGGCCAAGTGTCCTAATTGTCAGCAGGTTAAGGCAGAGCATCTCAAGCCTGGTGGTCTGACGCAGATTATTGAGGTTCTGACTTGGAAATGGGAGGCCATTAATATAGACTTCGCGGTTGGGCTTCCGAGGACTTGGAGGCAGCATGACTCTATATGGGTTATTATGGACAGATTGACTATGTCTGCCCACTTTATCCCTGTGAAGTCTACTTACAGAGCCGAGGATTATGCGAGACACTACATTGATGAGATTGTGAGATGGCATGGGATTCCCTTGTCTATTATTTTAGACAGAGGAGCTCAGTTTACTTCTCATCTCTGGAGATCTTTCCAGAAGAGCTTGGGCACGCAGGTGAAGCTTAGCACTGCCTTTCACCCTCAGACAGATGGGCAGGAGGAGCACACCATACAGATATTAGAGGATATGTTGAGAGCGTGTGTGATTGACTTCAGAGGTAACTGGGATGACCATCTGCCTTTGATAGAGTTCTCGTATAATAATAGCTATCACTCCAGCATTGGGATGGCACTGTATGGTAGGAGGTGTAGATCTCCAGTTGGGTGGTTCGAGGTTGGAGAGTCATCCAGTTTGGGGCCGGAGATCATTCATGAGGCCATAGATAAGGTCAGAATGATTAGGGACAGGTTGACTACTGCGTACAGTCGGCAGAAGTCATATGCTGATAACAGAAAGCGGCCCTTAGAGTTTGATGTTGGTGACCAGGTTTATTTGAAAATATCGCCTATGAAAGGGGTGATGAGATTTGGTAGGAAAGGGAAGCTAACTCCGAGGTATGTTGGTCCATATGAGATCCTACAGCGTGTGGGTGGGGTGGCCTATGAGTTGGCAATGCCTGCAGAACTAGCTTCTGTTCATCCAGTCTTTCATGTATCTATGTTGAAGAAGTGCCTAGGTGATGCAGCATCAATCTTACCTGTGGAAGGTTTGGGGGTTGGTGAAGACTTGTCTTATGAGGAGGTACCTGTTGAAATCTTAGACAGACAGGTCAAGCGGCTGAGGAACAAGGAGATTGCCACAGTGAAGGTATTGTGGAGAAATCATCTTGTTGAGGGTGCTACGTGGGAAGCTGAGGCCGACATAAGAGTCCGCTACCCTCACCTGTTCAGCTCTTGAGGTTAGATTTTATACTCTTAAACCTATGTTTCCTTACCTCCCCGTATTTTGTTACTATTGATTGACTGTGTATAGTGCTTTTATTGTGATCTGACTGGCATTATAACGTGAAGTAGTAGTGTCATTTGGGGACGAATGTTCCTAAGGGGGGGATAATGTAACAACCCTAAAAATGAATAGGATCAAGACTTAGGTTTTCAAGAATGCTTGCGATTACACCAAGGTCCACACGGGCTGATACGCGTAGAACCAGACCTCAGAACCCTTACTACGACCAAGCCAACTAACTTGGGGAGTTAATTGAGATTGGAAAGGTTGGAACCAACCATGTGAGGCTCACGAAAATGAAGATTTAATGGGAAGAGTTTTTACCGGACTCAAAAGAAGAAATTTTAAGTTTTGAGGGTCCAAGGGTAAAATGGTCTTTTCTAAGCCAAGGGTAATATTACCCTGAGGAATTAATTATTTAATAAATTAATTTAATTAAATAAAGCAATTCGGGTGGGGCAACACGAAATGACCCATTTTCGCAAATGGGAGTCACTCGGGTTCGAGCCCCACTAGAAGCAAGGATTTAACTTGCTTTTATTTAATTTGATAAATTAATTTAATTAAATAACAAATATTAGCTGATTTAGGAAAAAGAAAACTCAGATTTTTATTTAAAGTTTGAAAGAGTCCTAGTTGACTAAGTCCTTACCTAAGCCTCAACTACCTTGCACGTTTAACTCTTTCCTTCTCTCACCTCAACATCTCTGTTCTCTTTCACGATTATTCTCACACAAAATTTTAAGAAAAACAAAGTAACCAAAACGATAAAGTAAAGAGAAGTTGTTGTCGGGTAGTGTGGAAGATTGAGGAAGCTTGGACTGATTTGTGGAGAGGATTTTGGGCAGCAATTTCGTGGTTGAACAAGGAAATTAAGGTATGGGTCTTCTTACTCTTGGTCCCTTTCCCAAGAGACCCCTAGGATTCAGAATATTCGGCTCAAAAACTAGGATTGTTTTCCCCGTTGCATGTCCCTGTCATTTGCTCCCAACGAATTCGTAGGTTGGTATGAATGCTGGTAGACTTAGGAATGTGTGATGTTTGTGCTGAATGTGAATATGTTGAATGTACGTTAAATTACGAAAATGACAACCCATGTATGTGTTCGGAATTATGTTTAATTGTGTGCAAGTGTGTGACCATGACAAGGGTCTCGGCCTTGATGCTCTAAATTGTTAATGTTGTGGTTGTTAATTTACGTACACAAACTCATGAAGATCGTGATGTTCATAAAAAGTTAATGTGGCTGATTTGAATAAGAATCCTATAGCCAATTAATTCTATGAATGATGCACTTAAAAATATGTTAAAACGGATCCATGAATGTAACCTTGAACTAAGTAATGCATTGATGTTATGAGTTAGAAAGTGACTAAAATTTCCAGCATTTTACAAGTTAGTTTTAGGCTAAATGTTAATGCATAAGAATCTGAAAATTTAATATAAAATAAAAGAATGAGGCCACTAGGAATTGAACCCGTGACCTCATCCTTGGGCGAAATAATCCACGGAAATGGGTGAGGGTTGGGGGGTTCGATCCTGGGTGCAGGCGGAGGGATGAATGAGTAAAATAAATGAGGGGAGTGGGATTCGAACCCACCACCCCTCGGTCAGAACTCAAGAAGAACAGAAAAAAAAGAAAAGGATGTGAGGCGTGGGAATCGAAACCACGACCTCAAGGATGGGAATAGAGGGGGCAAAAATAAGTATTAAAAACAAGTGAGGCTGTGGGGGTTCGATCCCACGATCTCACTGTCCATGCTCTCAACTTAGCGGAAAAAAAAATTAAAAAAAATATATATGGGGCTGTGGGGGTTCGAACCCACCACCTCACAGCCCCTAGCAAAAATTAATTAAAAGTAAGGAGGCTGTGGGGGTTCGAACCCACAACCTCCCTACTTAGGCGAATTAAAGAACAAAATAAAAGAGGCTGTGGGAGTTTGATCCCACACTTTCTTTGTTTAGGCGAAATTGGGCAAGATGAAGTTAATAAAAATTAAAAAGGGGTTGTGGGGGTTCGAACCCACAACCCTTCGGCCAAATTAGGATAATTACTAAGGAGAAAATTAATCCTTCAATGTTAATATTGTGATTTAACTTAGAGTCATAATGTTATGAATATTAGAATAAAATCAATTAAGAATATAAATCATATCCAATTGATTCAAGACTTGGGTTTCCTTGCTCAAGCTTCCGTATTGATACATAAGTCATACGTGAATAAAATATCCGAGAATAATGCCACATACTTAGATCGAAATCAAGATCTTGGCACATATACAAGATGCATAAGTCTTGTATCACATAATCTTAGACGAAATATGAATGAAGTGTCATGACTTGAATGTATAGACGCATAAATCTAACATACGTTCAAAGTAAGGGAATCTAAGAAGTATGTAATGAAATGATGAACCCTAGAAGGGTTAAGTATGAGTGTAAGATACACTAAATGGCCAAGTGCATTGGCATATGATGAAATGAACGTTCACGTAATAAGAGGTGAGTAACTATGAAAAGCAAGGGTGTTAATGGTAATGAATGTGGTGACAATATGATATAAGATTAATGTAAATGATGAGAGTAATCTCGAATGAGCCTAAATAAATGTTACCAATACGTACTCACCTATGAGAGTGTAAGATAATGAAGAGATCAGTCTCTATGAACACTCTAATGAAGGTATTGAGCTTAACACACTTGATACTAATGATGAGATGAGAAATCATCTAATGAGCTATGATGTCCTCATACTAGAAGTCAGCTTCCATGACGTATGAGTTGAATGAAATGGAACTTTATACTGAGCACCGATAGACTAGCTATGAGCGGTGATGCCTTCATTCGAGAAGCGAAGGTTCACGTAACTCTCATGAGATGAGACTGTCCGGCTTGCCGGGTATGGGTCTCCATACATCTCCTAGTCTTCGAACCTATACTGCCAATATAGGGATCTGGCGGGGTTAAATTCCCATGTACGCTAGCATGATCTATGTCGGGGTTAAATTCCCATGTACGCTAGCATGATCTTTTCGGTGTGGGGAAGACACTGGATTTCATGATGCTCACATGATCTATGTCGGTTAAAGTTAAAGTTCCCAATGAATGAATGAGGCCAGCCTCAAATGATGCACATAATGAAATAAACGATACCAAAGGTGTTAGGGTAGGATAATCAAGAGGTGAGCTAGACTCAGGTAATAAAACTAGGTTATTCTTGATCATTGCACAGCAAACCCGATGAAAGTCATAAACTACACCCTAGGTATAGCTGGTTTTCACACTGGCCTATGAACGAAATGAAATAAAGTATGTATGAATGAATGAAGCAGACTCTGTGTTTGCTAATTAAGACTCCCTAGTTGAGTTCCCATATGTTGAGCCCTCATTTCTGGGATGTCTTAATGTTAAGTCCATGATTCTAAGGTCTCATGGCATATGAATGAATGACATTAAAGAAGTTATGTGCTACATGCAAAAGGTGCTATGTGCTATATGATATGTGCTATGTGTAAATGTTATGTGTTGTGTGCAAATGTGATAAGTATGATGACATATGTTATTCTCATGGCATAACTTTCCTAATCCAAATTTGGGAAGCTCATTTACTTTCCTAATCCAAATTTGGAAACTTTCCTAATCTCAATTTGGCAAGTCCACTAACTTGACTTCCAAAAATCATGTTGTTAGGAAAGAGCTATTCTTTGTTATGCATGTCCTTGGTGTGTGCTTGCATATACCCATACTTAGTACAAGTGTGTACTAACCCTATACAAACTCTACTATTTTAGGTGCAGGCACAGGTGGATGATATAGCTACAGGATCATCGTTGCAGTTATCTAGACGTCCAGCATTCATCCGGAGTTAGTAGGTCCTCATGCTTTCGAGATTGCTACTGTTTATATTCTAGCTTAGTTTTAGATTTGAGCTAGTGGAGCATGTTCCACTAGCGTTTCTTTTATATTTTTATTCAGACTTTGTGTTGGTGCCATTTTGGCAATTATACGCTTTATAAGTATTGAACTATTCCTTTCATTTGGTTATCTCTTAATGTTAGATGGTTGATGGTGAACAAATTACGAATTTATTAGAAATGTTTAGTAAGCAATATTTAGAAACGAAAAGTTTCAAATTTTCCGCTAAAATTAACCTATGTAAAGTAAGAATGACGTAAGTAGGCTTGTCTGCGACCTCTGAGAGGTCAACGATGCCGGTCTCATCTGGGGTCTAGATTCCAGTCGTGACTAAATCGTCGCCATGTTTGGTGGATGACATGCTTTCCTCTCTTAACATTCAAATAGTCATATATTTGAAACGATAAGGATCTTTCTTAATAGGAATAGAAGAATCATATACGTACCAATTCATAAATTATCTCTCTAATTGGCTTGATACCTGTACGATGAGGCATACTCAACTTAGACCTATTCCTTGCATTTCGCTCACTTGTTTCCTGTATTAACAACACATTATCAACATTATGATAGACAATTTAAATTACTGGTTAATAGATATCCCACCTTAAATTTTTTGGTTAAAAAATGCTCTTTGACCAACCATTCCCAGTCACTCTTGTCAACCCCCTGTGGCACATCTTTGAGGACCTCTTTCAATAGTTTCGACTTTGCATTCATGTGTAGTGATCCTCTCCAATTGTTCCATAACATTCTCATATGTTGTAATACATGATCTCTATGACCATTCATGTCATCACTGCCAAATTTTTCCTAATATATATTACAGATATCATTAAACAAGAAACTCAAAATTATAAAACAACATTGTATATATATATTCAGCAAGGTTGTAACTTGTAAGTGTACCATTGCAGACAATTAGATAGACAAATAACAGAGCATCAGAAAGAAAGAAGAACATCACATGGAAAAGAAGATGAGATGAAAAACATAGCATGCAGTGTCTAGAGTGTCACAACCATATAAGATAAGAAGAAGAGATGAAGCAGTTCTTACTGTACAAGCTAACCACACTATACTAAGATCAATTGTTACATATATATAATCAGCAGGCTGTAACTTGAAACTGTAATATTGCAGACAATAGATAGACAAATAGTAGAGCATAAGAATGGAAGAAGATGATCACAAGGAAAAGAAGACAAAATGAAAAACATATCATGGAGTGTCTAGAGTGTCACAACAAGATAAGATAAGAAGACGAGATGAAGAAGTTCTTACTGATGACTAGTTAACCACATTATACTAAGATCAACAGTTAAAAATATAATCAACTAGGTTGTAAGTGTAACATTATTGATACACTTGATGGATGGACTGAAAACAGGGAACACTTCCAGATTATGGACAATAACAGAGGAAATAATGCAGAAAATACATAGACCAAAACAGAGCATAAGAAAGAATGAAAGAAGACAAGATTAAGAAGCTCTTACTGATTACTAACAAACCACACTATACTAAGATAAGATAAGAAGACGAGATGAAGAAGCTCTTATTGATTAATAATAAAACACATTGTACTAAGATCAAATGTTAAATTTTTAGAAAGGTAATTGGTTTGCACTTTACTTCTATTACTAAATATTGTAAGATGTTGCCGAGAATTTCAAAGAAATAAATGAACAACAAGATTTAATTATTAGCAATTCAATCAGTAGTAATCATTTAAATCCTTACTGTGACAGCTCCCCACATGTGTTCCAAATTAGCTTCTTCAATGTCTATCCATGAGTGTACCCGCAAAGGATACATATTACGATCACGAACTACGGAACCTAAGTGTCTCGAAAATAAAGCATGATGATCCCCAACAACTCGGTTATGATAAAAAGTGACTCTAAGCTTTTCTACAGGCTTGAGTCCTGTAACAACTTTACACAAATTTGGTCCTCTAACCTTTTTAACCTTCTCAAATTCATATGAACCTACAAGTTTTTATATAAGTCGAACTTAAAAGAATATCAATTTGTAAACAATAGGGATGTCCTACAACTTAAGAGATGTATACACCTGTTTTTCTTCTCAGATTGTATTGCATTACTTCAACATCATCTTGAGGGAGGGTAGGATCATCTTCCATTGGATCTGATCCCAGAAGAGAACAATTATTATTTTGAGCGAGTTCATTCAGTTCATACTCTGCATTTTAAGAATCTTTACTTTGTCCATTCAAAGTTCTCTTTTCAGCGCACCTTCTTATAGAGCCCATAGATGTAAAATTTTGTGCTCTCTCCCTTGCTAATCAAACATTAAGACAAAATTAATTCACTAACAGAAAAATGATTTTACCTACTAAAGCTCAAGAGATTTTATCCGTAGAAAACAAATAAGGGAATATACTTGAAGCAATTTCGTATCAGTAGTACTTAGAAGTTCTTATAGGCACATGTGGGGATTATCTACTTGTTTTTATGGTGTACATACTTGGACTACTGTGTATATAAGAACTTAAAGTCGATAAATACCTGATTTACTTCACAAATCATGTTGCATTTGTTCAAGTTGATCATAAGGAAAGCCAGTATCATGTTCTATTTGACTAAAGTCTAGTTGCCTAAGGTTCTTATTATGCGCTGATACATTTGCATCAGAAGATACCACATTGTAACCTTTAATTTTTTGATGCGAAGTTCTCTGCTGAAAAGTACTTCCTCTGCTAGAATCCAGAGATGTAAAAATATCTTTGTTTGCCTTGCCTATAATAAGAACATTATAAAATTTCAAACTCAAATCAATAATGAAATATACAGGTTGACAACATAAATATAATACCATATTTGCTTCTCAAAGTATCATGCATTACTTCAAGATTGTCGTGAGAAAATAAAGTATCACATTCGATTTCATCAATATAAGGAGGGACAACATTTATCTTCTGTGCAATAACATTCTTATCATATGAAGCAAAATTTAAACCTTTGTTGTTTCCCATCAATTTTCTCTTTTCGACGCTTCCTCTAATAGAGCTAATAGATGTAAAGTTCTGTCCTTTCTCATTTGCTACAATTCAAACATTATACATCCTTAGTCGTCTAACAATAATAAAAAATTGTATACTAAAAATATAAAATAAGATCAGAAACCTGGTTTACTTCTCACAGTCTCTTGCATTACATAAAGATTTTCTTGAGGAAAAGAAGTTTTGTCATCCTGAAAAGGTTGCACAAGATTCTTGTCCGATGTTATTTCATTCCTATCAGAATGTGTAGCACTACAACCTTTACTTTTTTCAATCGATGTTCCTTTTACTACAATACTTCCTTTAACAGAGCCCATACATGTAATGTTCTGCCTGATATCCTTTTCTACAATTTCAAACATTATAAAGTCTTAAGCAGTACAATAAATGACCTGAATTTCTCTGTGAGGCTTCTTTAAACTATAAGTTTCCAAATAAATCTCTTAAACAAATATCAATATGGACCTATTCTAGATAAATATGAAAGTGCACTTTCCTAAAGTTAGAGCTAGAATCAACATAAATAGAACATTTATTTAGAACTATAATAGATCACAGAGCACGAAAGAATGAAAATTCACATTATAATTTCAAAATGACAGAATCTCAACCTTTGTTATTTCCAATCATTTTTCTCTCTCGAAGCTTCCTCCAACAGAGTTGAGAGATGTAAACTCTTTTCCTCTTCCCATTACTTGAAGATCATCATAAGAAATTAAAGTATCAACTTCAGTTAGATCAAATCCAGGTTGCATGAGGTTCTTGCTGTGTGCTAGTTCATTTTTACCATAAGTTGGAACACTATAATTTTTACTTTTTCCAATTGTCATTTTCTGTACAGCATCACTTTCTTTACTAGAGCACACAGATGTAAATTTTTGTCCATTCTCATTTGCTACAATTCAAACATTATACATCCTTAGTTGCCTAACAATAATAACAAATTGTACACTAAGAAAATACAATATGATCAATAACCTGGTTTACTTCTAGCAGTGTCTTGCATTTCATCAAGATTTTAATGAGGAAAGGAAGTTTCATCATCCTGAAAAGGTTGCACAAGATTCTTGTCCGATGCTATTTCATTCCTATTAGAATATGTAGCACTACAACCTTTACTTTTTCCAGTCGAAGTTCCTTTTACTACAATACTTCCTTTAACAGAGCCCATAGATGTAATGTTCTTCCTGATATCCTTTTCTACAATTTCAAACATTATAAAGTTTTAATCAATACAGTAAATGACCTGAATTTCTCTGTGAGGCTTCTCCAAACTAAAGCTTTCCAATTAAATCTCTTAAACAAATATCAATATGTGGACCTATTCTAGATAAATATGAAAGTGCATTTTCCTTAAGTTAGAGCAAGAATCAACATAAAGAGAAAATTTATTTAGAACTATAATAGAACACAGAGCAGGGAAAATGAAAATTCACATTATAATTTTGAAATGACAGAATCTAAACCATTGTTATTTACCATCATTTTTCTCTCTTCGACGCTTCCTCTAAAAGAGTTGAGAGATGTAAGCTCTTTTCCTCATCCCATTACTTGAAGATCATCATAAGAAATTAAAGTATCAACTTCAATTGGATCAAATCCAGGTTGCATGAGGTTCTTACTGTGTGCTGGTTCATTTTTACCATAAGTTGGAACACTATAATTTTTACTTTTTCCAATTGTCATTCTCTGTACAACATCACTTTCTTTACTAGAGCACACAGATGTAATGTTCTGTCCATTCTCATTTTCTACAATACAAACATTAAACATCCTTAGTCGTCTAACAATAATAAAAAATTGTACACTAAGATAATACAATATGATCAATAACTTAGTTTACTTCTCGCAGTCTCTTGCATTTCATCAAGATTTTTCATGAGGAAAGGAAGTTTCATCTTCAATTAGATCAAGACAAGGCTGCATAAGATTCTTGTATGATGCTAGTTCATTCGTATCAGAATATGCAGCACTATAACATTTACTTTTTCCAATAGAAGTTCCTTGTACTACAATACTTCCTTTAACAAATCTCATAGATGTAAAGTTCTTCCCGATTTCCTTTTCTACATTTCAAACATTATAACGTCTTTATGATAAATACACTAAATAATATGGAATGAACATAAAGAAAATGTCTATTTAGAACTAAATTACAGACATCTACAGCTTGAGAATATAAAATAGTACACCTAGTGATAAATATTTGTAGCTGCAGAAAATAAAATATAATACCTGATTTGCTTCTCAGAATCTCTAGCATTCTGTTTGTTGGATCAATCAATGTTCTTTTTTCAGCAGTTACTCTTACAGATCCCATAGATTTGAGGCTCTGCCCTCGTCCCCTGGCTAATGCACCAGGTGGAAGGAATGATTGCTTTAAATTCTTTGAACTTGGTCCCATTTCAGATTTCTTAATATTTAAAGGACTCATTTCATCCTATCATAAAGTCCAATAGTAGAGTACATTTAGCTAAGTATCTTATAGGAAAGATACTAACATAGAACAAATAAAAATAGCTAGGATAATCAAACAGAAGTTATTGTTACTGGACCAACCACTATTCACTCTAACTACTTCAATGGATCAAAATCACATATAGAAGATTTAGAATATATACATGTAATTTAAAAAATATAAGCATCAACTATGAAGTTCCAAATCTGTATGAGTTCTTTTTCTTTTCCTTTAAATTGAATCATGTAAATCCTCGGAATCACTATCATTGTTTTGCTTATCATCAAAAGAATCACGAGGCATAAACTTTCGCACCACATTCCAGCCTTTATTAGAATGATCTCTCGCATAAAACACTTGTGATGCTTGATTTGCTAATACAGAAGGCTCCTCTGTTTTCAAAAATCATTGGGAGTTAACACTCACAAAGTCATATTCATCTATTTTAACTCCCCTTTCTTTGTCATATACATCATACCACATACATCTTAACAAAACCAATCTTCTCCTCCAAATAAATTGTAATTCGAGAATCTCTATTAGTTCTCCATAGTAATAAATGATTCCATATTCTTGATCAGTCTCACCAGCAACAACTATCCCACAATTTTGAGTCCTCAAACCATTATCATAATCATGTACATGAAATCTATACCCATTAATGATGTATCCTTTGAAAATTGTCGCGTATTTCATAGGACCACGTGATAATGTGAGTAAATCTTCCATTTTCTTACTGTGGTCATGTTTGTATAATCCAACAATCTATCATGATTAAGAACATAGTTTAGCAAATATTATTTCTATGATTTGAAAATAACAGTTTTGAAATAGTATTCACCTTTTCTTTAAACCAACTGATAAATTGCCTATCTGGATTTTTTTGAGAGGAATCACCTAGAACTTGAGAAAACTCTATATAGAATATTGAAGTTTAATAAGAGTCATTACTTACTTGATAAGAATTATATTTTTAAGGATTTTGAAGAATTACAAAATCATTATTTTGAAAAGTAATTACTTACTCGAGAAATGGTTGAACTTCATCACAATTCTTCAAAATATAAATATGGGCTTGATCCATTTCTTTTAAATGAAGTTGGCGTGTCTTGTCACCTTTTAAAGCTTTTCCAGGTTGACAAAAAATCATTAAACCTCCCTCAGATTCTATAGCACCCCCATCATAGTTCCGTTCAAGGTGATCAAATTTTGTTTCCATTGTATTCAAATACCTTAAACATAATGTCGTAAATTCATTTGCTATATGTCCCTCTGCAATAGAACCTTCAACGCATGATCTATTACAAATAAAAAGCTTCAAAAAGGATAACCATCGCTCCACTGGATACATTGATCGGTATTGAATAGGTCCAACAATCATTGCCTCATTAGCTAAATGAATTGGCAAGTGCTCCATGACATCAAAAAAAGCAGGAATGAAAACCTTTTCTAACTTGCATTGAGTTTCAGGAATTTGTGCTTTTATTTGTTCCAACTCCTCTAGCTTTAAGCACTTTGCTCCAAGAATATTCAAAAACAATGACAACTCAATTATTGGCTCACGCACCTAATTGCATAGCATACTACGTATGGCAAGTGGGATTAAATGTTGAAGAAGAACATGACAATCATGACTTAATAATCCTGAGATTTTGTGATCTTTCATATTGATACAATGAGAAATATTTGATGAAAACCCATCAGGAACCCTTAAATCCTTCAAAAAGTTTAAAAGTTTGTGCTTCTCTTCAGGATATAATGTGAAACATACTTCCGGTAGTTTACACTTATCTCCAATTATTTATGAATGCAATTATTTCCTGATTTTCATTTCTTGCAAATCCAAGCGACTACTCAAGGTGTCTTTTGTTTTGCCTTTGATATTTAAGATTGTTCCCAAAATAATATCACATATATTCTTCTCAATGGGCATGACATCTAAATTATGCCGCAACAACAAAGTTTTCCAATATGTAAGATCAAAAAAGATACTCTTCTTATTCCAATTATCACCTCTTTTCTCATATGATACTTTAATCTTCTTATTTGGATCATTTGTTAGAGGTAAACCATCTAAATCAACCACTTAATCAAGTATGTCATCACCAGACAATGTATTTGGAGCTAATCTCCATTTTGTAGTACCATCAAATGACTTTTTATCGTTTCTCCATTTGTGATTAAGAGGAAGAAAGCGTCTATGACCCATATAACACTGTTTTTTGACCATTTGTGAACCTATCTGAGATTGGTTTTTTGTTGCAACATGGGCAAGCCAATTTTCCTTTTGTACTCCAACCAGATAGATTTGCGTAAGCTAAAAAGTCATTAATTGTCCACAATAAAGCAGCATGCAACATGAAGTTCTGTTTAGTTCATGCATCAAAGGTAACAACTCTAGTTTCCCATAATTCTTTTAATTCATCAATCAGTGGTTAAAGATAAACATCAACTGCATATCCAGGACTTCCAGGACCAGGAATAAGCATTGACAAAATAAAATTTTCCTGCTTCATGCATAACCAATATGGCAAATTATAAGGAATAAGTACCACAGGCCAAATACTGTATGGAGTTCTAGAACATCCAAATGGTTGAAACCCATCCCTAGCAAGACAAAGTCTAACATTACGAGGCTCCATAGCAAATGATTGATGAAGTTCATCAAACTTTTTCCATGCTTTTGAGTCAGTTGGATGCCTCATAATCCCATCATTAGCTTTGTTTTCATGATGCCATGTAATTAAAGATGATGTTTTTGAGCACATAAACAATCTTTGAAGCCTTGCCTTTAAAGGAAAATAGCGTAAGATCTTGTGTGGTATATTTTTTCCCTTTTTAAATCTTATTTCCCCACTATGTTTATTCTCCTTCCATCTAGATGCACCACAATTTTTGCAATAATCAACAAACTTATCATTCTTCCAATATAACATGCAATCATTCATACATGCATCGATCTTCTCATATGAAAGCCCTAGGCTTCGAATTAGCTTCCTTACTTCATAATATGAATTTGGAAAGTTTGATTCATCGGGCAATAGATCATTCGTTAACATCATCAATAGCATATTAAATGACCCATTACTCCAACGACCAGTACTTTTAATATGAAGCAATTTCACCAAAGTAGAGAGTTA
The DNA here is from genome assembly GCA_016801875.1 of Solanum sitiens. NCBI lineage: Eukaryota > Viridiplantae > Streptophyta > Magnoliopsida > Solanales > Solanaceae > Solanum > Solanum sitiens. Next base: position 1,562,571 of record JABWTJ010000102.1, read on the forward strand.
TGAAAGTTTTGAACCTTTGTACAATGGTTGATCATATTCCTTTAAAAGAATGTAGAATTTTTTCACTACAGGATTTGGTTCCTCCTCGAGCACATCATCATCACCAATATTCATATTTTCTACATTAAACGCAGGATGCAATCTGTAAGAATTTCATGTATTTCATCCTCTAAATCATCCTCGTCAATTTTATTTTCATCATCTTCATATTTAGAATCCGATTCTTCTGTCTCACCTGTCCTCTCTCCATGGTGATACCAAATGGTATAATTTTAGATCATTCCATGTACTATTAAATGTGATCTAACCATCTCTCGTGTTCGAGAAACTGCATTACAACATTTAACACATGGATATCTTATTTCATTTGCTTCCCTCAATATTGTATAAGTATAATTAAAAAAACTTTCTACCCCATTTATATACGCATCATCAAGTCTATTATGAATAACTTTCATCCATTGCTTATCAGGTGCCATAATCAAGTGTAGACAATAAAGGGTGGAACAAAAGTATTTCAATACAAAAATACAGAATATGCAGCAACTAAAATTAAATTTAATCAGTTAAGAATTAATAAATCAATCAAACAAGTTCGAGAGGGGGTTGAAAAACCACAACAAATCGTGACATCTCCTGCATACTAAGCTACTTCATTCATCAAACAAATTTGTGGAGTATTCAAGTAAATAAAAATTCTTAACAGACGATGAATGGTAAATGTTGTACTTTTGTGTTGATGAAATAAAAAAAACAATAGATACTGATAATAGATGATTTGGTTAAGGTGTTTGAAGTCTTAGTGCAGAGAGGAGTCAAGATAGATGACAGACTTTGTGGATGCTTACTCTCAGTTGTGTCCTACTGCAAGATGATGCTAGAAGGCCCTTCTGTAATTGTCTAATTAATATATGCAGAAACAGAAATCGTGTAGGGACGGCTCACGAGCTTTTGTACTTGGGAACTATATATGGACTATACCCAGGTTTACATAATGAGACACCAGAAGAATGACGATTGAACGTCCGAGCACTATCTAGTGGTGAAACTCAAACTATAATTGAAGTATCGATCAGAACACTAGATTGTGCATAGTGAAGAGCCCTTGCCTGAGGATTTAACCTTGGGCCTTGGCTAGTTTAAGAAATTATGTGAACCTGAATTCTACATAGTCAGAACATAATTTGAAAGAAATGGAACCTATTTCTAACATTTATAAATACATTAATCTGATTAAAAAATATTACTGAATTTATAATGGAACAATTTTTTCGCCTTCACCCAAAACTGGGTGCTTTGATCTTCCCTACTGTGTGTGACTCATTGTATCCTATCACATAATCAAATAATTACATAACTATGAAAGTTTTCTTACCACATAATTGAATTTCAGAAAATTGATATATGATAAGCTTGAGCCGCAAGCTAAAACAAATACCACAAGACAGACTTGCCTTGCACCGAACACATTTTCGGCTCTCCTAAAACAACTAAATCCACTACTTCTTAGCTGCAGTGAAGCTCCTAAGCATTACATTATTGTTTCGACAACAGATGTTTGCTGACTCGAGAAGTTTACAGATTTTCAACCGAAATGCAAACAGTTCATATCCATTCTATTGCGACTCCAACATCCAAATCTACACTATGTAGAAAACTTAAACTCTCAAAATCGTAAGATTATTATATTTTTTAGTTATCATCATATCAGTAGACATATAAAAAGAATCTTGGTATCATCCTTATTTAAAATCTCAGAAGTATTAGGCTCCAACTTCATCATACCTTTGAAAACTTGATCTTTTTGAACACTTCAGCTGGTACGTTTTATATAAAAGCACACAAACAATTTATACAAAAAAAAGGTAGATGATAGCATAACCAACAAATCAGTAAAGACTTATTTAAATTTATATGTAAGGAAAAAAAGGAAAAACCTCATAGACGTAGATGTTAACAAATAAAGATTGAATCTTTATTGACCCTTTCAGTTGTAAATTTGAGCACCCCACACTCCTAACATGTAGATAGAATAGCCATAACCTTTCCCAAGTCTGCAGTAGCACCACACACTCTTAACGATTTGCCAAAGAGAAGAGAACATGCACTTTCTATTGATTTTGTAGAGGAGAAAGATTCTAGTTGCTCTGTCAATTAAAAGCTGATAACTCTTCTTCAAAAAGAGAAGAAGAATAACCTCTCTGTAGATTGAGAACGATCTTTTTTTTCTCTTATGAACAAAGAAAATTGAAACCTAGCTAGTTGGCGCCGTTGATCTGATGTGAAACGTGAGAAAATTAAGCAAAAGGTGTAAAATAAGTCTCGTTATTGTTTTTGGTGACAGATTGACCAACGGCCGATCAAATCCTCTTTAAAATGTAATTAACTAATTATGGGACCAAATTAACATTTTCAAAACTTTTTAATCTTTTATAAAATACCAAAAAGCACACTTTTATAATTCAAACCAAATTATTTAAAAAGAAAAATCTTTTCATCTTCCCTCCTCTCTTCTCTCTCTTCTTTTCATCCTCCCTTGGGTGATTGTTCATCTTCTACCTTAGAAATTCAACAATTCGTCGTTACTCTTCCTCTGCAGTTGTTACTCTTCCTCTCCGGTCCTCCATTACTCTCTCATCTTTCTGAACTATAATCGTGTTCGGCTAGAAATGGATAAGTTATTTTTTTGAAATACTTTACGATTTTTGAAGTTTTTTTCTTGAATTAATGAACAATAAATTGTTATGTAGCTGTAAAAATGAATAATCAACTTAATGGTGTGTATTATTTATCATTTTTGAAAGAAAATCAGCCAACTCAAAAAATCCTTATTTTGAGGAAATGTATATGTATTGTTATCATTCAGTGAAAAGTCATTTTTTGTTGTTGTTGTTGTTCTTTTATTTTGGCCATTTTGTTGATATGATTTTAGAAATATAGTGCTGTTTACACTGTTCAGGCGTCCAAAATATATTTAGCGTATGTTGCCACATTTTAGTGATATGTTGGTCATCTGTTGCCACATAAGATTCAAATATTGCAATAATCTGTATAGACGTGTCAACATATGATGCATCTGTTGCTATATAAGAGGTATATGTTGCGCAACAGCAGGTACATATATGGCAACATAATGTTAATTTATCGCAACAGACTATCCATCGGTTGCAACATACTGCTATTATTATTCTATAATGAATTGTAAAATTGATATGTTGGTCATCTATTGCCACATAAGATTCAAATGTTGCAATAATCTGTACAGATGTGTCAACATATGATGCATCTGTTGCTACATAAGATGTATATGTTGCGCAACAGCAAGTACATATGTGGCAACATATTGAATTGTAAAATCTCAATATTTTTTTATTTACCTTGTAGGTGAAATGATACAAGAAGCTTCATCTATGACAACAACTCAATCTTCTAACATGAAATGCTCTTTTTGTCTATGCGAAGAATGTGAGCAGCAACATGATTATTTTATTAGTCGTGTTAAAAAACTCACTGATATTTTTAAGGAAATATCTCATAATATTTATGTGCAAAGATCCAAGAAGACTTCATAGCCTTTGAAATGTAGGAGGTTGAAAAAATCTATTTCTCAAACACTTTCTATGATTATTGAGAAGAAAAAAAACGAGAAGAAGGCAAAGGAGGAGAAAGAGAAGGAGGAGAAGGAAAAGGAGAAAAATGCAAAGGAGGAGAAGGAGAAGAAGGCAAAGGAGGAGAAGGATAGGGAGAAGAAGGCAAATGAAGAGAAGGAGAAGGAGAAGAAGGCAAAACAGGAGAAGGAGAAGGAGAAGCAGAAAAAGGCAAAGGAGATGGAGATGGAGAAGCAGAAGGAGAAGGAGAAGAAGAATAAGGCAAAGGATATGGAGATGGAGAATCAGAAGGAAAAGGAGAAGGAGAAGAAGAAGAAGGAAAAGGAGATGGAGATGGAGAAGGAGAAGGAGAAGGAGAAGGAGAAGGAGAAGGAGAAGGTGAATCAAAAAGAAAAAGCGAAAGCGAAAAAGAAAGGGCAGAATGTCAAAAATGTCAGTTGTGATGTGAAGCGACAATATCCATTTAAAGGTTTTAACATTGACGGCGAGGGTCCAACTGAACTAATGTCATCCTTCTCGCAATGGATAAACGAGAGTCTTTACAAGCATCATGCAAAAAAGTAAGTAAAGTAAGGCCGTTTAACTTTTATTAGAATTTATTGTTGTTGTCCAATAAATAATGATTTATAATGATTACACAATTGCAGAGGAAACAAGGAGGATCACTAATTAGCCAGTTGCTCAAAACTTGAATTTGACGAACTTGATTTAGTAGTTGCATTTCTAATGAATAAGGACTGGTTCTACGTAATGTCTCAACCCAATAGGTGCTGGAATGATGAGGTAAATCCATGCCCACTTTTATATGTATTGTTTAGTACATGAATATATACAATTAAATTGATACACTTGTTTGATGCATGTGTGCAGTATGTGGATGTCATATTTTTTACTATTTGCGTAAGAAGTCGAAGAAAAAGATTCAGTCTATATATCAATATACCACCACTAGTTGTTTTTTCAAAACATACATTGACAATTCTAGTGAATATGATAAAATCATTGACATAATGAAAGGGTATGCTATACCTTCTGGAATGCCTTGGCACTTGACGGATGATGTTTATGTCCCTGTAAATAGTAATGGGGAATTCCATTTGGTCTTGGCAGTCATTGCATTGAAGGAACGGTGCATAAAAGTGTATGATTCCATGTCCTCAAATGGGTCTAATAGAAAACTATCCTCTGAGATTCAAAAGATGGCTACAATGTTGCCAAAGTACCTTGAGTTGAGTGGATTTTTTGAGCAAAATGAGCAAACCAACTGGTCAGTTCTTAAATGTTACCAAGGAAAGAACAAATCTCACCCATTCGAAGTTAGTCATGTTACTGGTATTGCCCAACAAGAAAGCGGTAGTCTGTAAGTATCACAATATTATTCTGTCTTACGGCTATCGAAATGTAATGTTATTATATTTTCTGATTGATGATATATCATGCAGAGATTGTGGAATTTTTGTTGATGCATACGCTGACTTTTGAGTGATGGATTACAAGTACGATCATGTGGAATTAGTGCGGACACCCTTCGCTTGAGATATGCTTCACTCCTATGGAATTATGGGATTGTAAAGGCTCGAAATGGTTATGTTAGTGACAATGAATACCCAGAGATGCGTAGAACTAAAAAAAAAGAAGCTAAGATCGATGAAAATGTTGTGTTTACAACCATTGATTAGATTACATAGGTGGTTATGTATTAAAATATTTTTTATGATTATTTTGATTTTGTTTAACCAAATGTCAATTATGATGGAAATGATCAAAATTATATGTGACAACAGAGCGAATCATCTGTAGCAACAAATAGTATATGCGTCGCAACATATGTAATTTCTGTAGTAATAAACACGATGAAATTATATGTTGCAACAGATCGTATATATGTAGCAACATATAGTATATATGTGGCAACATATATCACAGTTTGAATTGTCCTAATTAAAAAAAAAATTAAACGGCTTTAATAATTTTAATTTTCCCTCGCTCCTCTCCTCTCCCCTCTCTCTCCTCTCTCCTCTCTCTTCTATAAATGTGTCGTTTCATATTCGAAGATTTATTTAAATTCTCCTCTCCCTTTGCCAGTACAGTACAATGCACTTATCCGATCCTTCTCTTCTCTTCTTCTCTTCCTTCTTTCACAGATCATCTTCTACAACAAAGGTGGTGTTGTGTTGTCCTCATAATTTCTACTTTATCGTTGATATATATCTTATCAGGTAATATTTAATTAGGGTTTTATCTGCTTATTTCCTTGTTTTGACTTATGGTTGTAGCTCATGTGTGTATGGCTTTCAAATATTTTATTTTTGTGGTTGCAGATACAAATATAATGGCTCCTGTCAAAAAAAAAACTTGATATTGATATATCTGACCAAACAAAGATCCAGAAGAAGGCTAGGTCTAAAATTTCTAGGAAGAGGAACGAAAATACTACACTTTTAGAAAATCTTGCAACTGAAGCAGTTTCTTCTTCTCAAGCAGAAGTAGAATTTTATCAAAACGAATATGATCAAAGACAAGTAGTGGAGGAAGAAGATGGAAAACAAGAAGGAGTTGAGGAACAAGGGAAAATAAATGAAGTTCAGGAAGAAGAAGGGGAAAGTACAGAGGTAGTAGTTGTGGCACAACAAGAAAAAATAAATGAAGTTCATGAAAAAGAACAAGAACTTCATAAAGAGTTCAATGCTAGTGGTGATGATGGGATTAAAATCATCAATGCAGATACTTTTCCTGTGCATCTGCAGCCTGATGCTAATGGTCACAGTATCATTAGGTCTGTCCTGGGAAGACCTTTCGTCAAATTCAGGGATATCCTCAAGAGAAATCAATTGGAAGATTTTTTCAGAAATAGCTGTTTTGGTCATTTTCTTGATTTACCCATTGATCCACTTCCACGTTTTCAAATGACCATCGTGTATGAACTTCTGAAAAGAAGGTTCATTTTTTAAAATCCCAATAAGAAGGATGAGATTCTAATTAGTTATTGTGGCATGCCAGTTTTCTTTGGCATAAGAGAGTTTGCCATTGTTACAGGGCTAAAATGGCATCCTCCTGTTGAGCCCATCCTTGAATAAATTGTTAAAACAGAACCACTAAGAAAATAGTTAAAGAAGTAGCAGAAGCAGGACAACAGTACTGTCAACTGAGGAGCAGGACTTGATGTCCCTTGTTGGCAAAAGCTTTAAAAATTCTAACTTATTAAGTTTGTTGGAACGGTAGAATACACCAAGGAAGCACAAGCAGTCATTGTGCTTACTTTGGTTTACACATAATATTCTTTTGCCGAAGGATCCGGGCAACAATTTACTTTTAAAGTATGTCAATTTCTGTCAGGATATTGAATCTTTCAAGAGCTACCCGTGGGGTCATGAGAGCTTTCATCTAACCGTCGACTATATGTTGAAGCCTTTAGGAGAAAATACCAGTAACTTGTTTGGGTTTCCATGGGCTTTCATGGTAAAGCTGAATGTTTTTAATCTTTTTATATTATATTAAGTAATAATTCAACATTTGATTATTGACAGGTTTTCCTTTTTTACAGACCTGGGCGTTTGAAGCCATTTCTTATTTGTCCAACCAAGTAATTTCAGCAGAAGAGAGATCATCCCCAAGGATGATGAGATGGTTGATGGCAAGAACAAAAACTACCAAAGAAGGGCATATTCCAGATCTTTTTAACCCTCCTTTTGATGCAGTAAGTTATTATTAGTATATTACAGGCATATGTTGCTTGTGTCACATGTTGCTACAGATGATTCATCTGTTGCTACATGTAACACAAATGTTGCTACAGACGAATTATGTGTTGCGACATGTGTTACAAATGTTGCTACAGATTAATTGTCTGTTGCGACATATGCCACAAATGTTGCTACAGATGAGTCATGTGTTGCGATATGTGTCACATGTTGCTACAGTGGATTCATCTGTAGCAACATTTGTGACACATGTAGCAACAGACAATTCATCTGTAGCAACATTTGTGGCACATGTTTCTACAGACGAGTCATGTGTCGCAATATGTGACACATGTTGCTACAGATGATTTATCTGGAGCAACATTTGTGACACATGTTGCAACAGGCAATTCATCTGTAGCAACAGATTATTCTTACTGATGACTTATTTTTACAATTTTAGGTTGTCCATCCATGGATTACCCTAACAGAAGAGGAATTGCAAATGCCATATCTAATAACTCTAGGGTTGGTTGAAACCATTTTTGATCTTGTTGTGGATAGAGTTAAAATGGTGTTGGCTGGAGCAACAACCATCAAAAGAGAGAGTTCCTAGTGAATTCATTAATGAATTAGTTGTTTTTGATGGTACTGCTGATGATGATGATGCTGGTGTTGGTGTTGATGATGGTGCTGGTGTTGGTGCTTCTGCTGCTGGTGTTGGTGCTGGTGCTGGTGCTGGTGCAGGACAACACGAATGGGCTACCACTTGTAGACGATGTTGTGGCTTTCTCTGTGAGAAGTGTAAGAAACATGATGAAGATTCTATCATGTATGTACAAAAATTGAGTGAAGCTGTCAATGAATTAAAAAAAAAGAGGGGTGTGAAGGGCAAAAAAACTAAGAATGTGCGGCATGCATATACTCCAAAGGCCAAGAGGAGAAAAGAATCATTTGCCAAGGCAATGCAAAATTTGAAGAGGAAGATGTTTGGAGAAATTCCAAGGGCCGTAATGGAGGAAGTGGTGACGGAGTATAAAAAGTTGAATATTTATAGGCATCCCTCTGTAGCTGAAAAAGAAGCAGTAATTAAGGCGACCAGTGCAAAGGATATTCGAATGGAATACGGCATGCATGTTTTTACCGGTCAAGATTTCAGGAACATGACAAGCCTAAAAGTTTGGTGGGAAGACTGGGTAATCCTACTTTTTATATTATTAACTATTTCTTATGTCTTTTCAGTGACTACTCTTCCTAACTATTTAATATTATTTTTTATTTGAGTATATTGACCAAATCCTTAACCTCATGCGTCATAGGCATTGGAAATACCCGGACTACTATGATCCCAGAGATAGAATCCTGGATCTCAACTTCTATATGAACTTCCTATATAGATATAAACAAATGAGCGATGAGAAACAATCGCTGGTGGTAAAAACATGAGGCAGTTACTAGATGACTTTGTATGGGATGATGATATGATTGAGTATGTCAGGGCATTAGGCTAACTCCTGGAGGCATGGATTGGATTGATGCAAAAATGCATTTTGACAGTCATGAACACGTCGGGTAACCATTTCGTGACTCTCGAGATTCTCTTGCACGAGGGATTGATCAATGTTTATGACTGCAACCTTGTACATGACAAGTTTTTCACACTCATACAACCTCTCTTTGAGTTGCTGCCTAAATTGTTGAAGCAGAGTGGAATAATGAATCATTTGCCAGAGAAGTTGCTCACTCAACCATGGGAATTTAACGGTCGAATAGAACCTATGGTACAAAATGCAAGTGGATCGGCGTGCGGGTCATATTCCATTGCATTCATTGAGCATTTGATTAGTCGGACAGAATTGCATCCACCCAGTTCACTGTTATGTGACAATCTAATTGAACGGATGCAATTTATTTGGGTTAATGGGATAATATCTCAGAGCTTAAAGCCTTGACATTATGCTTGTAATTAAAGACAATGTTTAATTTATCAATTATGTTGTTTTATTATCTTAAAGACAATTTAATTAAAGACTGTTTATTTCATCAATTTGTCTATCACAACATTTGGCATAAGTTGCTACAGATGATTATATGTAGCAACATTTGAGTCATATGTTGCTACAGATTATTATATGTAGCAACAGTCATATGTTACTACAGCTGATGCGTATATCGCAACATTCGAGTCATACGTTGCTACATATAATTATATGTAGCAATATATGACTCAAATGTTGCTACATATGATTATATATAGCAACATTTGAGTCATATGTTGCTATAGCTGATGCGTATATCGCAACATTCGAGTCATACGTTGCTATATGTGATTATATGTAGCAACATATGACTCAAATATTGCTACTAATGATTATATGTAGAAACATATGATCCATATGTTGCTACAGATGATTATAAGTAGCAACATATGATCCATATGTTGCTACAAATGATTATATGTAGCATTATTTGAGTCATATATTGCTATAGCTAATGCGTATATCACAACATTTGAGTCATACGTTGCTACATGTGATTATATGTAGCAATATGACTCACATGTTGCTACAGATGATTACATGTAGCAACATATGATCCATATGTTGCTACAGATGATTACATGTAGCAACATTTGAATTATATGTTGCTACAAATGATTATATGTAGCAACATTTGAGCCATATGTTGCTACAGATGATTATATGTAGCAACATTCGTCCATCAGAACGTGTGGCATATGTTGCTACAGATGATTTGTCTGTAGCAACATTTGAGTCATATGTTTCTACATGTGATTATATGTAGCAACATTTGAATCATATGTTGCTACAGATGATTATATGTAGCAACATTTGAGTCATATGTTGCTACAGCTGATGCGTATATCGCAACATTCGTCCGTCACGACTACATAATAATTTGTCTTTTGAGCAGGAGTGCAAAACTACGTCTATTTAATTCCACAACTATGATAATTGTATTGGTTGTACACAACTACATAATAATTTTGTATCCTCTACAAAATTCTTCTTGGTAATGCTTAAAAATACAAAAAAAAAAGAAAAGAACACCAACATTAACTTCTAGATGCTACAACATTTGGTATTTTTCTTCTCCTTCATCCGCCATTCGGTACTTCTTTTGATATGACTTTCATCAACAGTGTCCAACTCCTTAATTTTGTTTGCCAATCGGAGAATAACGAACTTGGATCGAATATCAACATCTTCACGATCCCTCCATCTAAAGAAGTTGCATGAATTCTCCTAAAATACAAACCACAAAAAAAAAATTTTAATCAAAAAAAATAAAGAGATCTGAAGTCTCCAAATATTTTAGAAATAAACATACATACACGATATCGTGGACAAGACTGAAATCTGCGACCTGGATTGTCTTTTGACCATGAAGTTTGCATTGAAAGTAGATCTCCATGTTTGTAATACATTTTAACATTCAACATAGTATCATTTTCATCATCACAAATTCGACTTAGTGTAGCATTTGACATCATACCAAATCAACTAACCAACGATCGATATAATGAAAATCGATTTACTGTTGAAATGGGAGTACTGAAATTGGGTTTAACCAAAGGCCAATCAAATATAGAACCGCGTGACACACTGGGCAGTGACTGACAGAAAATCAAATAAGTTTATTACATTTAATGTGAAGTGACACGTCCAATAGTAGATAGGACATCCCAGGAGAGAGAGTGAAAAAAAGGCGCCAAAACTGAAGCGGCAAAGATGAAAAATTTGAAAACCCTATTTTTGAAATGAAAATGAAAACGTATTCTAGAATGGGTTGGGCCTATTTTAATTTTTGTTAAAACCAATGGGCTTTGTCTATCATTGGGCCACAAGCCCCAAAAGACAGATTTGTTATAATTGTATGTTGCAACAGTTGCAGTATATGTTGCGACTTTTACAACAGAAACTGCATATGTTACTACAGATGAAAAATTAAGGAGACACTAATAGACAATTTTATCGATTTAGGAAAGGAAAAATGGAAATTTGAACCAAATTTTAGTGATTTAGAACATAAATAATCTACAATAATAAGGTATAACATTTGGAAGAACGATTTGGAAGGGTGTTATATAACTATCATATGGATTTACTAGGACAATGTATGATGAACTAGTGAAGTGATTGTCTCTATGAATATAATTTCTATAATACAACGGAGAGTGTTGTGTACGACCATAATTTGTTACATAGACATGTTGTAGGACTGTATATTGGTGTTACATATCAAATTAAGTGACAATTTAATTGAATTAAGCCACAAAAGACCGATTTGTTATAATTGTATTGTAACAGTTGCAGTATATGTTGCGACTTTTACAACAGAAACTGCATATGTTACTACAGAAGAAAAATCAAGGAGACACTAATAGACGATTTGATCGATTTAGGAAAGGAAAAATGGAAATTTGAACCAAATTTTAGTGATTTAGAACATAAATAATCAACAATAATAATGTATAACATTTGAAAGAACGATTTAGAAGGGTGTTATATAACAATCATATGGATTTACTAGGACAATGTATGATGAACTAGTGAGACGATTGTCTCTATGAATATAATTGCTATAATACAATGGAGAGTGTTGTGTACGACCATAATTTGTTACATAGAGATGTTATAGGACTGTATATTGGTGTTACATATCGAATTACGTGACAATTTAATTGAATTAAGCCCCAAAAGACCGATTTATTATAATTGTATGTTGCAACAGTTGCACTATATATTGCAACTTTTACAACAGAAACTACATATGTTGCTACAGGTGAAAAATCAAGGAGACACTAATAGACGATTTGAACGATTTAGGAAAGGAAAAATGGAAATTTGAACCAAACTTTAGTGATTTAGAACATAAATAATCAACAATAATAAGGTATAACAATGGAGAGTGTTGTGTACGACCATAATTTGTTATATCATAATTCGAAAATAAGTACAAAACAAGTGACTGCAACATTTTCACCATATGTAATATAATATGTTGCCACATATATAATTTCAAAATAAATACAAAAAACAATAAAATCAACATCGTTTTCAACACAGATTAAATTATTCCCACACAGTAGTATGCGGAAGAAATTTAACTAGATAATCTATTTCTAAATCACAAATACACAATTCGCAACGAATATCTTCTTCATTGTCACTTCCTCTGGGCCAACCAATCTTGCGGGCATTTTGTTGGGGTTTATGCACAGTGCAACAAATGGGTCTTACACCCAAAATATTAGGTTCTTCCACCCACATTCGATTTAAAATGCACCGCAAATGGTGTCGACATCTTCTCACTATTACTGGCATTTTTTTTCTTTATGTTGGCAATGTACATCAAGCCTTCTCTCATGGAAATATCGCCTTCAATGATTGAAATTACGGCAAGCACATACTCTGCACCACGGTGGCCACCTTCTGCTGCTTTTTTTAACCATTCTCAGTGCAGTTGGATCATTACGATTGAAAAAATCGAACTATAAAAGAAACAACACATTAAGCTTACAAAATAAATTGATGCAAAGTGAAAAAAAACTAAAAACAGTAAAATTACCAAAGGCTTCTAAGTTCTCCGATGCTATGCAAATATTCATGAAAGACATGGCATGTTGATTCCTCGTCCATGTAGGTTTAGTGGGAAAGCTGGCCAATGTAACCTTCTGATATACAGAACGTTCATTACCAACTTCATTGAGGAACCTAGAACATAATTTAACACTAACTAAATCTTCTAGAGAGTAGGAAGCAACCCTTTCAACGATAAGAATTACTAGTTCAGTCGGGAGGGATTCAAAGAGGCTAGTTGAAACCATTTTTGAGAATGAAGAAGAAGAGAAGATAACTTTTGACTTATCTCTCCCTTCTTGTGTACTTATAAAGGCCAACAGTTTTGAAATGTTGCAAGACATGATGTTTCAACAGAGTGAACTGAAGAGTCGTAATTATTAAACAAAATGTATTATCTAATAGCACACTCCCACGTAATCATTATTTAAAAGTATATTGGGACAGATTATTATATGTAGCAACATTTGATTCATATGTCTAAAGTGATTCATAGGTGAAGGTGCTTTGGGAGCGAAGCTTGGATTATAGGATCTTTCAAGCAAGGTTGAAGTATATCCTCATTTGATTCAAGGGCATCATTATCTTAGAGTTCTTTTATTAAAGCATTGTAATAGACTTAGTAGTACTATATTTTGATTGTATGGACCGTGTCCCAAGTATATTTTGACTCTATGATTTGATGATATGAGACTTAGTATTTCCTATGATTTTTATGTGAAAGTGATTTTGAAAGACAATTCAAATGTTGTGAAAAGTTTTAATTCCGCACTACTTTTTATATATGTATATGCGATGAATGATAAGGATGTAGCGCAGAGTAAGCATCAATACTTGGAATGTACTGAGCATGCATAATATAGATGCTAAGTTGAACAAATATAAATAAGCCGAAACAAAACATAACTGAGCAATACTTTAATTTGAACAAGAAAATAAATATTCAAAAGATAATTTAATGCAATAACCAATTCCTTATCATGAACAAGACATGTTAAACTGAATACTGAAGTATATAGTGAAAACCTAGTCAAAGGCATTAAGAGTATGTCTGTTGGAGCTACTATTAACCGAAATAATAATACCACATGAGCGAAACAGAGATTCCGCTCTATACGCTCAATTGAGAGAACCCAATATAATTTTCCAAGGGTAGAAGGAATGACTGATGTGATTACTCAATTTTATGCCCATAGAGAGGACTTATATCCAACGAGGGAATGTAGTTCTGGGACTATGAGGGTATGCTAAACCCTAGTAAAACTCAGTGCTTACTGAATATGTGTATAACACATCATGACTGGAATACTAAATAGATTGAAATACTGAAAAGCAATATCAAAGAATGCTACATTTACATACTGATGATGTAACATTCGTAACTAGAGCATCATAATGTGTTTAACTACCCTCTCAACTATAATTCATAAACTAGGAGAATCTACACAACTAGGGTTCTGTGATTCATGCTAGGAACTTGCAAACTTTCCAAGAAACATGCTATTATTATTTAGATTACTACAATAGCTAAAATACAGTAAATATCAAAGGTTTTAGAAACCCTAGGTCTAAACAATATATGGAGAATCAAGGAGCTCACTGAATTATAGGGATCTAGTGGATGAAAAGAAACTACTAATGAAACCCCACATACTTGGTTATGAAATCTACAAAGAGATCTTTTAGTTTTGGGTCTTAAACTTGAAGCAAACTTTATGACTATTCTTGGGAAAACTGGCATTTCTTTCTCCTTTTGTTGCTTTATGTTTGACGTATGATCCCTGGTGGCTCAGTATCACATCCACGAGCCTTTCCACGTCTCATATGCGGATCCACAACCCGTGAAGGGTCCCTTGGTTCACCACTTCTAGTAGGGTGTAAACCATGATAAGGGTGACGAATCGTGGTCCTGATCACAACCCGTGAATCCCTATGTGGGTCACCTTTTCTTGTTGTTTTCTTTCCGAAAAATCAAAGTCTTATTTTTGAGGTGTTACAATATCACTAGATAAAACCATTTCCCATCTACTATATATCAAATCACTTGCCGAAACCATTTCCCATCCTTTTTCCATCACTAACCGTAACCATTTCCCATCTCTTTCCATCACTACCCGGAACCATTTCCCATCGGCTTTGTATCAAATCACTAATCGGAACCATTTATCATAAACATTAAATTACTAGGAAGAACTGTTTCCTTTTAGCTTTATAAACACATGTCGGAAATTATCCCCGCATCTCAACTCTCACCGATAAAGACCTCAGCATGACAACACTCAGCGACAAAGACCTCAACATCATAACACTTTCTGGAAAAAGCCTTACCTCATAAATAAGTAAATTTCCCATCACCGTGTTCAAAAACAATGCACATAAGCAATATCACATCAACATAAGAGAAACAAAATCATACAATTCAAGACCACAATCATATTTTCAAGCATTTCATACATCAACCAACAAGGGTCATAATACGATAATTCACATTATCATGTTCATCACATAACCTTCTCCATTTCAACCTCTTTTTATTATTATAGATGTATCAAGTGGACAATTTAAACCCTTCACCTCTTCCCCATTAATCCCAACAACAATCAATGAAGGAGGTACACAAATTCTAAAAGAATAAATTGTGTAAGAAGCCATTTGCTTTGAATCAATCATCAATCACTCCAAGAGTTTAGTCTTCCCCTTACGAATCGCTTCCAAAGCCACACAATATATAATAATCAAGTATCTACAATCATTCATCAGAAACAACACCTTCCACATTAGTTATACAGAGAAATGGGCCAAACAACTCAAATCCCAATTTTAAAATGGAGGTTTAAATCTGGAAAATAAAACATAAATAAGATGTCTAAGGCTTTATGAACTCATTCGTGAAAATCATTTTGAAAGAGGAATCAAAGCCACTTCAAAGTTACAATTTTATTAAGGACTTGAGTTATTGAAGATAACCTCGAATTTCACATTTCAATTTCTTGATTTGAACACATAAATCCATATATAATAATGGTTAATATAACATATAGAGTTATGAATCGTTATACAAAATATTTTCCTTAAAATCAAGTCCAAATTGCCACACCAAAGCTCCCAAAGATTAAAAAAAATGGTGAAATGGGGGTTGAAACCCCATTTTAAGGCAAAAATTTTTCTAGGTCTCAATTGGTCATCACGATCGCAATATAGAATCACAAGATTGCGATAACTAAATACAACAAACTAATTAATGTTTACTATCACAATCACGAAAAGACCCACAATATCGTGAGGCACCTCAAAGCAGCGATAACGCATCACGAAAAGGGAGATTCTTGATGGAGATGACCAATATTGTCATATACAAGAACTCGAAACCATAAATAACAGCAAAGTCTAAGAACACCAAAAGGACCCCCTAGATTCATTTGCAAACTCATGCACACAAATAACATATGCAAACAAAATATACTCCATGTTCTAGAACCAATGGAACCTTCAAAACATGATTTTGAGGTCTCATTTACCCGACATATATGAAAACCAAAAGAAACTAACTCAATACCTAAAAAAGCTAAAACATGCTCGAGACATCTCAAAATCAACAAAGACCTTACCTATGTCTAAAAACATCCCCGAATCTGACGAAACTCTCAATATGCCGATCAAAGAAAACAAACACCGAATACCAAACAAAGTCAACACATGAAAAAATTAGACAATTTCACACTTTAAGATCCCAAATGCTCAAAAAGACTTAGAATTTGAAACTGACAACTCCTATAGATTAGATTTCACCTTTTGAGATTGATGGAATTGATGAAATTCCATTCACTAACTCAAAACTCCAAAAGACACTAAAAATCAAATTTATAGCAACTTAGCCTATCAAACTCAAAACTTATCAAATTTTCAACTTTGAACTCAAAGATCCAACCAAAAGTTTGAAAACTCATTCATAAAGGACACATGGTCAATCATGGTTGGGCAACGTATTAAATTCATGAAATTTTCTAAAAATGACCGAGTGGATAATTAAAGTTCTCCACCTAGGTGAAAACATGAAAGAGATCTTTCAAATAAAACAAAAGCTATTTCATTATGATCGGTAGATATGTGGTGCTAAATCTTACTTATCATAAGTTTAACAAAGACATTGATGTAGTATTTATTAAAAACAAAAGGTCTATACCTTGCAGAAACAAATTTAAATCTCAACATATCTCGAATAATTTTATTTTTGTTAAGAGCTTAAAAGTTTACAAATGAGGGTTTCTTTTAGATGTACATGTTTATTGAATATATTAGATCTAAAATTAGTCTATTTATTATTTAATTTATTTTCATTTTCTTACAAGATGTGGTATGCATCTTATTGAAAGTTAAATCAGTTGGTAGAATAGTGAACAATAACACGAGAGATAATCATTACCAACAAAAATTATGTTAAAGTATATCACACTTGTGCAAGGTTTTACTATTTGCAATTGAAATTGAATATGATTCTCACATCAGAATAGATATACAAATTTATTCCTGAAACTTTGAATTTGTCGGGAGACATAGTTGTAACTGAAGTGAAAATGTTAGAGAGCTTTGAAAGCATGCACAAAACTAGTTAATGCATTTTGCGCTTTGGATAGGTGTACCTACAAAGAAATAATACCCCTAACAAGTACTTTCATATATGAGCAGATTAGGATTGTTCATAGGCTATAGGAATGGGGGGATCATAGTTTGGCACTTTGTTATTCATACTTAAGGTAAGCTGAGACTTCTTAGACCCTTATTTGAAGTTATGTTGTTGGTAATTACTTTATCTAGGGGTAGTGAGGTTTCTATATAAATGAGATGGTTGACATATATGTAGATAGCGGTGTCGAGTTATGAAAACATGATACCTTATTTGTTCATTGATAATTGGGTGACTAAGTGAGTATCATTTTAGACCTAAAGACTGAGTTAGGATTCATATTTTCTCAGTTGATTTGGCTTTGATTTATCACTTTGTGATTTATAATGGAGAAATTGATGATATATCTAACATTTGTCCATTTTGGGATAAAGTTATCATGATAATGCTATATTGGCTGAATTGTGACTCATATTAGCTCACTCTATTTATCTTTCCTTCATTGCTATAAATTTGTTGCTTTGGGGTCAACTTTTGATTTTTGTGTTGGATGTTGATTCTTGTGCTACCTAAACACCGTGGAAATGAAAGTATAAAATCACAATAGAGGTGTAATCTAGGTATTCACAATATAAGGTTAGTTGGTATCAAATGTTGCATTCAGGGAATTTCTACGGTGTTGTCTCATGCATAGTATGTGTATCGACTTCTAGCCTCCCTCATGGGTCCCATCATTCCCGCACCTTTGTGTGGAGGTTATGTTCTTTGTTTTAGTAGTGGTTGAGTTGGAGTCAAATTTGGTGAAGTTTTTTCTGGAATTAATGTGTAATGACCTGGTCAATCGGTTGTAAAAACTCTAATAAAATTAAAATTTTACCCCTTTAGATATAGGCCACGATTAATTTTTGAATGAGTTTTGAAATTGATTTCACATTTTGAGTTAAATGTTGTGAATTTTTTATTTTTTGAATTTGAAAGGGTAAAGTTGTTAAAATTTTTTTGTGTATTGTGTAGTTTTGACTGACGGAATGAAATCCTTTGATTCCATAAGTCTTGGAATGTAGAGATTGGTCTGTGAGAGTTCTCTGTTGATGTCCTTCGTTGGTATTTGTTGAGATTTTAGTCTTCAGATGGACTTTGGTAGACAATTGGGTTCGGATGCTTGGATTGTAATTTCGGGAGTTCCATTAGATTTGGGTGATGATTTTAGGCTTAAGTGAAGCCTTGGTCAATTTATCAGAGCCCTTGAGCTTGATTTATTCTTTTTAGGTGTTATGTTCACTTCGTGTGATTCCACATGTTTCGAGTAAAGGATTCCTCAAATTCATGTTTTGATTGGTCCATTATGTTAGGAACGTCGAGCATAGTAAGTTCGCATAAATGGTCTATCTGTAATAGGTTCCAAATGAATCGCGAGATTCCATTTAATGATTTTTGTGTTGATTGAGTTGTGGTGAGGTCTAAGTCTACAATACCTCACGATCGTGATAAAGTTCTCACTTTTGTGATCTTGGTGATTGTAAGACACTAATTATGAAAGCGAGAGAGGTGAGACCCAAGACGTTTGCGATAGAGAAGGGTCTGTTCACGATGGTGACCTTCGTGGAAGTGAAGGTCATTTCACGAAACATATGACCAAGAAATGTTCCAAGGTTCTATTTTTTGACAAGTGATACCCCGTTTGCCTGCCATTTTTAGGGTCGTACCCATTTTCTACCATTTTTAGCTCCATACATCCCTTCAATGTGATTTTGAAAATATATGTTGTGCAAAATCATTTGGTTAAGTCTTTGTGACCTTAACACTTCAATTCTCATTGGTTCTTTTTTGGATTAAAACATCAGAACTTGGTATTTATATTGGTAAATGGCAAGGCTTTCCAAGAACATGAGTTCTAAGCTAAAATGGTGATTGTGAATTGATTTTAACACTTATTTTAAAAATGATTTTCACCAATGAGTTACAAATGTCTGGGGTAACATTTTTAGGTAAAGATTTTTGGATTCAAATCTCATTTTCATAATGAGTTTTTCAGTTCATTTGACCTATTTTGCAAAATGTATGATTTCTGTGTTGTTAATTCCTGCATCTTATTGTGATTACTTGATTGGATTATATTTTGTGTGTTTGGACATTGTTTTTAAAGGAAATGCTCAAGTCTTGGATTGACTTTAGATTGACCTTGAGGAAAGTGATCATCTAAACGTTGTAAAACTATTAGAATTTTGTATTTTCCTTCATTGTGTGTAGTGGGGAGTAATGAGATAGAGGTGATGGGTTCAATTATTCCACTTGATTAACCTAAATGAAATTGATGAAATTTTTTAATAGCTTTATTCTGGACTTGAATTGCTTGATTTGTGGTGTGAAATTGCTTATTTGCATTCATTTTCTTGTACCATGATAAGACATGTGATGAATATTCCAAAGGCAAATTGTTACAACAAGTTATAATATACATAGATGAAGGGAATCATTACGTCTATTGATATTATGCCAAAAAGAAATGGTTTCGGCAAGTGATATGATATAAATCAAAGGGAAATTATTCTAGCTAGTGATATGATATAATGTCAAAGGAAATAGATTCCACTAGTTATATGTGTCTAAGGGGAGTGGTATCACCAAGAATTTGATGTGATACATTTTGGACTTATAACTATGTCACACCCCGAGCCTACACCCTAGATGTAATTGCACTCGAAAACCATTTCTTGTTCCAAAGCAAACCCTTAGCCTAACTAATTACTCATCAGAGTACTTACTACAGCAAAATGAAAATTCATGATGCAAAAGAAAATTTTCTTTGAATTAAAATAAACTCCAATAATAGATTCAATATAAATTAACAAGTATTAGTTAAATGCCTCTTGGACACCAAACATTACAACAAAAAAGAAAATAATGATAGACTCCTCGACCCCTAACTATCTATGCAGCCTCTATTATTATAGAAGGATTACTGGGAATTGACCCACGACATCCTAACAACCAAATGTAAAAGTGGAACTCTTCGAAAGCAAGGAGTCTGACCAAATCTAACTGGACTACAAGTCGTATCAATGAAGCATTGTTGATGACCCTGAATACCTATATCTACATCATTAAAAGATGTAGACCAAATGACATCATTAAGTTGAATGTACAAGCATGTAAGGGGAATTGTAAAGAATAAACATAATCTTAAACTTATATAAAAGAATCATACTTACCTCGTTTTATCTCACTCAACTCGACTTAACTCAAGAATACTCAAATCAAATATACTCAACTTAAAGATTCTTTACTCAAGGATACTCAAACTCAAAGATACTCAACTCAAAGATACTCAACTCAAGGATACTCAACTAAAAGATACGCAACTCAAATATACTCAACTCAAGGATACTCAACTAAAAGATACTCAACTCAAAAATACTCAAGTAAACTCAAGGATAACGTAACAATTAAAGATGCAATGTACGGAAAACATTTAAAACAATAGTTAATAACTAAATTAGATGTAAGAATACAATAATAACTCTTATTTGGGGTATTGTTTAACTAACAACCATCACTATGAAATATGTAATGACATAACATCTCACCCACGCTTCCTGAATTATGCTACACCTTGGTGGAGTATAAGACATCCTCCACTAGGTGGATCCACTAATCTATGGTTCAAAAAGAAATAAGGAATATTATAAAAAGTATGAACCTTTACCCATGTTGGCATACATGATTTATGAGGACACTAAGTTGTTTGAACTCATCACCATGTCGGTGCTAAATACTACTACCACTAATATATCTCATTTTCATATGTTTAAAAATATTTTCTCACCCTCAAGCTTCGATATTATTACTCAAAAAGGGTTTTCTTAAGGAAGATAGTACTCAAAACTTCTCATGGACTCATTTTGAAATCAAAGTTTCCTCTTGTTTGAAATGTAAAAACCTTTACTCATGGCAATATTTAGTTCCCTTATATTCAGTTTTGAAACATTAACTTAACTCTCCTCATCCTCATACTCAAGTACTTAGTTTTTAAAACATGTTTTAAGAGTTTGGAAAAAGACTTCACAAAATAGGGTTCATGCCGAATTAGGGATACGAACGACTCCGTTCATAGTTTTCAATAACCATTATAGAACTCAGTAGTTGGAACTCAAAACCTCAAAAACTCAAGGACTTGATGATACTGATCATCTCAAGAATGTTCCTCTAATAGGGTCTGTGTGGAATTATGGGCATGACAATTGATGGATATTCATGTATAACATATGGTAGTCCTATAATTTGGAATATAATCTCAATAGGATTAGGAACTCAATGTTCAATAACTCGAAGATACTACTATTCTCAAGGATAATCAATTTATAAAGTTCATACGGAGCTTTAGGCACGAAATACTCGACTCAGGGATCTCAATAATAATGTAGGATCATGAATACATTCTTACCGTCCTCATCCTTAGATACTCGAGTCTTAAAATAATTATAATTAATTGTAAAAGAATCCTTGAAAAGACTCAAAGAAACTTTCTCAAACTTTATCTTAATTCTACCTAGAATTTGAATTATGAATTCAAGGATCATGTTTATGATACGTACGATTTCTTGATGTTTTGATGTAATTTGAATACTTAAAATTAAGAAGAGAGTAAAAATATGTTTAAAAGAACTAAGATGGAATGAATGATTGAAAATGAATAGTGAAAGGCAACCCTAGTGCAATATGCAACCCCCAAATAACCAGTATTGATTTCATGTGCACTACAGGAACGACGTGCCAGCCCTCCTGGTGCATCCGTGGAGCGTCACGCCACCCCTTCCCAAAATGTGATAATACATGTTTCTTCTCAATTTTTGGCCCTAATTCACCTAGAATTGATTGATATCCTCCAAACTGTATTAGATTCGTATACCCAACATAAGTTGATTAGAACCTATTCAAATCTCCTTGAGAACAAACCTAAAACTCAAACCTCGCCTCAAGAATTCATCAAACTATAAAAATAATTATTGAAGAACGCAACTTTCGAAAAACTAATAAAGAACTCTAATATACAGATATCATTGATGAATTTAATAATTAAACTCATGATTGCTGTTAGGGTGAACTAACCCATCACTCTGAAACTTACATACCTCAAAGAACTAGTTTCTTGGCAATATATTTGATGAACGCTTGAAAGCTTTAAGTTTTTGTCCTTTTGAACCTCCGTCTAAAGCCTTAAACATTCCGGGGATGAATGAAACTGATTCTATTCATTTCTTGTCCTAAATGTGATGTAATTCACGCTTAGAATAAGTGGGGGTAAGGAATACACTAAAATGCCCCTCCTTAGTTTTGGTTAAAAGGCCCTATCTAGAGAGGCTGCACTCAAAAGGTCTAATTTCCCACATCCAAAATCGAATTATAAAAAGCTCGGTGGCATTGATAAGAGGACTCAAAGTACGTTGATTGACACCTTATGAGACACCTAAATCATTGTGAGATAAAAGTTATGGTTGTTTGAAGTTGACCCAAAATTTAAAAGAACTTATGAATTACTTGAATGAATTTCCTTCAAGTTCTTTTTGGAACTCAAGATGCTACATATACTTACCTTAACACTTCTAAAAATTTAAATTCTTTGGTAAAATATTACTCACAATGATTAATAGTTTTAGTCTTAGCTCAAAAAGTTTTGGGTTGTTACATTATATAATCCCTTGGGATCATTCGTCCACTAATGATGACTAGAGTGGGTATGAAACATGTAGCGATTCAAAGTACACCGTAGTCGTTACCGGCGTCGTCGTCCTCGAAGAGGACTAAGACAAGCCTCTTATCATTTGTCATAGCAATCATAAGTCAAAGATGCAAAAAAATTAAAACGTTTTGTTATATGGCAAGGAGGTTTACATAGACCTCTACGTAGGAAACATACATAGGCTTCTCACAATAGAAAACTTAAAGACGCATAGGAATTTAGTCTAATACTTTGTTTCATATCAACCATCTATAGCAAAGTCAAACAATCGGGCAAAGCACTTATACAAATCCATAATTGCCACGTAGGGCTTACATCAATATCTTCAACAATAAGATAGAAATGAACGTCTCTTAGACAATACAAGTAATACTAAGATAGAGTGTGTGGTAGCATCCTTGAACTAGAGTGCATACCAAAACATGGAGATTCTAGTCCAAGCCTTCATGCTTTAGCCTCAATGATACTTCAACGGCCCGAACCTACAATGTTTGGCGAAAAAGGGAAGAGATATGGGTTAGTACAAAACACATGTACTAAGTATGGTCCCTATGCATAAAAATCGTTAATGCATGAGAAAAGGCACAATTTAGTCAAAACTATGCACAATGACCAACAATTCAATATACACATATAAGGAACATCCTAGTCATATGAACATACAAGTAAGCCAAGCAACACTTGTGCAATGCCAAGAATAAAGCCCTGTAACCCTATCCAAAGCTAAGTATACATTAAGCAACCCAATCATACTTTCAACATATTCTCATTTATAACATGCTTCATATATCAACACTAGTCATAGCTTATCAACATAATCATAAACATAATCATAATCAAAATAGAACACTACTAGAATCATCCTATAGGATCCCATATGTGCGATGTCTAAAATAAGTCTCATACCCTCCCACACACTATGTAGTAACCTTTAAGACAACCCTAATAGAACTTCACATACATAACTTGTTCATACCTTTACATTAGGGAAATAAGTAATATAACCGACATGAGACCATGTGATCTACATGGAATTCGGTGTTCTACCCCCACACCGAAAAGAGAGGGTTAATACTTGCCTAAGGTGGAACCATTCGTACATAGTTATTCTAGGTGGATCCACTAAGCTAGAGTCCTATGTGGGAACATAGTTAAGGGACAAGGAGATTTTTTCTAGAAACCTTGACTACTACTCGTGAAGGTTTCTATCTTACGAGACAACACATATATTGGGAATCCACACTACTAGTAATGAAGAAACCCATGTGGGAGGCCGGACTTACTAACGTGAGACCTCCATATCATTTACATTCCCTTCCGGTGCTAAGAAATTATTCCCTTTAGTAATCATCATATAACATCGTTCAAGTTCACATTAGTCTCTTTTATACCTTTAAGTAAACATCTTATCATAATAGATCATAGGTGATCACAAGTGAGAACTATCCTTTCACTTTAGACACAATATTATAATCATGGGAACTACATTAAATCATATAATGATCACATCCTAAAATAATTACATACTTCATAGCCAATTCATAGATCTAGGGTTAGGGATGAGGGATCCTTGTCACAAACATCACAACAACACAATTAGTCATAACATCATCATCACATTAGTAGATTTCACCTTGCATATTTGAGTTCAAAGGAGAATCAAGATCATACCTCATTGCCCTTCATGGGACATCATACTTCAACACCCAAGAACTCAAAACCAACATATAAAATAGGGCAATTCATGAAGTATTAACATAACTAAAATCAAAGTTAACAAGAGACATGTTCATCACTCTCAACAATTCACCTTAATCAATCCAAGGAATTGGGGATTTAGGGGATAAACATGGGTCAAGGGAAAAATAATAGGAATTCATCTATTAACCATTAATTCATACTTAAACAACATAATTCATCATATTTCATCACAATTGATTCACAATTTTCTTTTAGAAAGAAGACCCATGTGTGGAGAAAACCCTTGTTTTGGGGGATTTAGAAATCATCTTTTGAAGGACCTCTTGGAGAAAAGAATACCAAGAGTGAAAGATACCATACCTTATAGATGAGAAAGTCACGAAATTAGGTTAAAAAACTTGAAGGCTTGATCTTCTGGTAGGAGCTCTTTTGGTCTTCAATGGAGTTTTGGAGGAGGAGACAATTTGGGAGAGAGAGACTTTAGATTTCAACTTGTGGGACATGATTTGAGTAATAAAATGGACCTAAAACTTACCCAAATACATTATATAGTCACCCATTAAATTACCCAAAAGACCCCTCACTTAAATGGGTTTATATTTGAAGTCAAAACACCAGAAATATGACTTTTACGATATCTGGGAAGTGTCTCCGCGTCGTGGGGCCAACACTTATTTTATTTCCCAAAAATAATTTGAGCCAGTGAGGTCCGTGTTGGCTGCACATCGCACAGTTGCCCACCGATTCTTGACTTTCGCAGGCTGCTTTGGTAGCCTGCCCACCCATGTTGGGGTCCTTCCCAAAGACCCTACCAGTGGTCCTTGGGGTGTCGTTATCGTACGTTTAGACTCTCTATACTACATTCTATCTATGCAAAGTATTTTTACAAGTTTTAGACTTCATTTGACCCTCCTAAGCCTTTCCCAAACATAGGGACGTCAACTACTTAAATTTTGCTAGTTTGTGGACGTTAAGGCCTTTCTTTATTGCTATGGCTCCGAAACTTCTCCAACTAGTTAGTTACACTTACTTAGACCTAAAATAATTATTACTTCACATTTTAGGATCTAATATAGGTCATGGAATTTAAGGGGTGTTACAATAGCCCCCCCCCCCCTAGGTACATTTGTATTCGAATGACACCTTAAACTTTATTTTAGGAAAAACGAAAAAGACGCAAGACTAGAAACAAACCAACAACCAATAACATAATGAGTCACAAATCATTGGAGGAAATTTCAACTCCTTTCAACATATAAACATATCATCAACAAATAGGAACTTAATCCACAACTTACCATAACACTAGCTCATCTTTTCATATCACATACGGAGGTACTACCTTTTCCATTTCAATTATGAGCTTAATATGAACATTAAAAGTTGACATACTGAGTTTTTATCAATACAACATCAAAACATTCATAAAACACTTCTCATAAAAGCAATATATCCCACTACCTATTTAAGAGCAAGTTAATCATAAGAGCCACATATCACAAAAACTAAATTTAGGCATCAATTTCTACAAGAATATACTCATACTAGATAAATATGATAAGTTCAACAATTTGCATATAACTCATTTAAGAGTAAAGTTAGTAACCTTAACTATTGATAGGAGTAGGGGGAAATAGATGAGGATAGGGGGTCTTCATGTCAGCCTCGGCCTCCCATGTTGCACCCTCAATAGGGTGGTTCGTCCATAACACTTTTATGGAGGCAACCTCCTTATTCCTCAATTTCTTAATTTGATGATCCAAGATCTCATCCGGGTCCTCTTCATAAGAAAGGTCCTTCTTTACCCCTAAGCCTTCTAGAGGGAGAATGGAAACTGAACCACGTATACACTTTTTAAGTATAGAAACCGTATAAATCATGGCAAGCTCATTTGGAAATTTCAACTCATAGGCAACACTCTCGAACCTCTTCAGAATTTCATATGGCCACACATAACGGGGACTAAATTTTCCCTTCTTTCCAAATCTCATCACCCCTTTCATGGGTGAAATTTTCAAATAGACCCAATTTCCTACTTCGAATTCAAGGTCCCTCCATCTATTGTCGGCATAAGACTTTTGCCGACTAAAATCAGTTTTCAACCTTTCCCTTATGAGTCAAACCTTCTTGGTGGCCTCATACACTAATTCAGGACCAAGAAGATAAAACTCACCCACTTCAAACCATCCAATCTAGGACCGAAACCTTCTACCATAAAGTACTTCAAAAGGTGCAATACCGATACTTGCATGGTAGCTATTGTTGTAGGAGAATTAAATTAATGGTAGATGATCATACCAATTGCCCTTGAAATAAATCACGCAAGCCTGTAACATATCCTCTAGAGTTTGGATTGTGCTACACTTGTCCATCCGTTTGAGGGTGGAAAGCGGTGCTATGCTTTACTTGTGTTGCAAGTCCACTTTGGAAAGATCTATAAAAGTGTGAAGTCAATTGGGATCCTCTATCCGAAATGATATACAATGGAGCCCCATGTAACTTCACAATCTGTCTAACATACAATTTAGCATACTCCTATGCTGAGTAAGAAACCTTTACGGGAAGGAAATGGGCTAACTTGGTCAACCTATCCACTATGACCCAAATGGAATCATGTTGCCGACGTGTTCGAGGAAAACCTACCACAAAGTCCATGTTGACATCTTCCCACTTCCAAGTGGGGATATCAATATCTTGGGTTAGTCCACCCGGACCTTGATGCTCGACTTTGACTTGTTGGCAATTTGGGCACTTCGACACAAACTTAGCTACCTCCCTTTTCATTCCATTCCACCAATAGATGTCACGCAAGTCATGATACATCTTGGAGGCCCCCGGATGGATGGAGTTTCGGAATGCATGAGCCTCATCCATGATTTTCTCCCTTAAACCATATACATTCGGCACACATAACCTCCCTTGGTACCTAAGTACCCCATCCTCCCCTTGGGACAAAGATTCATTATTCTTGTTAAGGACCGACTCTTTCAACTCTATCAAAAGGGGATCAAGATGTTTCTTAGACTTCACATCCACCACTAAAGACGACTCGGAGTTATGATGAACCATAACACCACCCTTCGACGATTCTTTTAGTCGAACACCCAGACGGGCAAATCTATGAACATCTTTGACTAGTTAATTTTTGTCATCATTAACATGAGCCACACTACCCATAGACACTCGACTCTAAGCATCCGCTACAACATTAGCTTTTTTGAGATGGTAAAGGACACTCATGTCATAATCCTTTAAAAGCTCTAACCATCTCCTTTGGATTAGATTCAACTCTTTTTGGGTGAATACATATTGGAGACTTTTGTGATTGGTGAATACATCTACATGCACCCCATAAACATAGTGTCTCCAAATTTTCAAAGCAAATACCACGGCCGCAAGCTCAAAGTCATGAGTTGGATAATTCGTCTCATGTGGCTTGAGTTGTCTAGAGGCATACGATATGACTTTGCCATGTTGAATGAGAACACATCCTATACCCACTCGGGAGGCATCACAATAAATCACAAAGCCTTCGGTACCCTTCGGTAAGGTCAATACCAAAGAGGAGGTGAGTCTATCTTTCAATAATTGGAAAATCTTTTCACACGATTCCGACCAGTCGAATTTGGACTTCTTTTGGGTTAAGGCCGTTAATGGAGATACGATAGACAAAAATCCCTCGACAAACCTCCTATAGTAACCGGCCAACCCTAGAAAACTTCGGATGTCGATAGGAATCAAAGGTCTCGGCCAACTTTTGACCACTTCCGTCTTCCTTCGATCAACCTCTACCCCTTCACTAGAGACAATGTGGCCAAGAAATGCAACCGACCTCAACCAAAACTCATACTTGCTAAACTTAGCAAAAATTTTCTTATCCTTGAGAACTTGCAAAACTATCCTCAAATGTATCATAAGATCATTTTCACTCCTACAATATATCAAAATGTCATAAAAAAAAGACAACTAAAATGAAATCAAGATACTTTCAAAAAACTTGATTCATTAGGTCCATGAATGCCGCCGGGGCATTTGTTAGACCAAATGACATCACTAGGAATTCAAAGTGACCACATCTTCTTCGGAATTCCATTTTCGGAATAACCTCCCTCACTCTAAGTTGATCATAAACCGACCTCAAGTCAATCTTTGAAAAATAACTCGCTCCTTGGAGTTGATCAAATAAGTCATCCTTCCTAGGGAGTGGGTACTTATTCTTTATAGTGACTTTATTCAATTGACGATAATCGATACACATTCTCAAGGACCCATCCTTCTTCTTCACAAATAATAACGTGGCACCCCATGGAGATATGCTTGGTTGAATAAACCCTTATCTAGCAAATCTATGATTTGGGACTTTAGTTCTTCCAACTCGGCCGGGGCCATCCGATAAGGAGGGATTGAAATAGGTTGTGAATCTGATAATAATCTATGCCGAAATCAATCTCCTGTTCGGGAGGAATTCTGGGAATATCATCGGGAAAGACCTCCGGAAATTCCCTCACTACGGGTACCGACTCTATGGGAGGGACTTCGAATTCAAGATCCCTAACTCTCACTATGTGGTAGAGACAACCCTTTGCAATCAATTGGAAAGATTTTAGCCATGAGATGATTCTACCCCTAGGATTTGAGTTTTCTTCCTTCCACTAAAAAATGGGTTCATTTGGAAATTGAAATTTGACTAACCTCGTCCTACAATAAATATAGGCAAAGCAAGCATGCAACCAATCCATTCCCAATATGACGTCAAAATCAAGCATATCAAGTTCTATCAAGTCATCTAATGTAACTATATTGGGCAAGGAAATTTGACAACCTCTATAGACTCTATTAACCACCACAGAATCACCCACCGGGGTAGAAACCGAAAAGGTTCGTCTAATATGTCGGGTAGTATATAAAACTTCATCGCTACAAGAGGGGTAACAAAAGACAATGTGTCATCGGGGTGCAACAACGCATACACATCAAAGGAGAATAAGCGTAACATATCGGTCACCACATCCGCGGAGCTCTCTTGATTACTTTGGGATTGGAGAGCATAGAAGCAATTTTTCTTAGGAGCAGCCGGGTTTGGGGTACTTTCTTAAGCTTCAACATTTTCCTTTCCTTGGGACTTCATCATAGGGTACTATATGTTCATGTGACCAATCTTGCCACAACCATAGCAATAACCCATGCCAACTAGGCACTTATCATCATGTCTCTTATCACATTTTGCACAAAGAGGTTTCTCAACATAAGATCTTCCACCTTTTCCCTCTTGGGGTTTGGGAGTAGGCACCTTACTCTTGTTGACCCTTGGGGAATTAGAAGAGCCCTGATTGGAAAACCTCTTCTTGAACCTTGGTTTGTCTTGAACCTCAAACCTAGTCTTAGAAGAATTCCCATCTTCGTTTCTCACCTTCTTCAACTCTCTACCAACTTGCTTAAGCTTTTGTTCCTCAATTTGTTCGGCATGAACCATGAGACGACATATGTCCATGCTAAGAATCAACATAGCCGACCTACATTCATTAACCACAAGATAATATATTCTTAGCAAATTTGTTCATCTTAGGTCTAGAATCCGCAACCATAGTAGGAGCATGATTTGATAATTGAGTGAATTTGAGGCTATACTCCTTCACGCTCATACTCCCTTGACGAAGGTTGATGAATTCTTGCATTTTTCTCTCCCTTAGTTTCAAGGGAAAGAACCTATTAAGGAAAGTCATTTTGAAAGCTCCCCAAGTAATCCGACCTTCTATAACCGGCCTCTCATCCTTCCATTGCTCATACCAAACTTGAGCACCTCCTTGAGTTGGTAGGCGGCTAGTTCTGCCTTTTATTGAGAAGAGAATAGCATCTAGAACTTTGAACACATCATCAATGAACCCTTGTGAGTCTTCCTCCACCGTAGAACCATAGAAAGTAGGGGGATTAATCCTTGTGAAGTCCCTAATCCTTGAAGCGGTAGTGTTAGCATTTGGGTTCAATTGCACCCTTGCATCCCTAGAAACTTGGGTAGCCAACACTTGAGTCAAGCTATAAATAGCCGACCTTATCTCAACATTAGACATAGCCCCTTCTTCAATAGGAACTTCAGGGTTTTGAGGAGCTTGAGGGGGAATCTCCTCATTCAAATTCTCCTCTCCCACCCTTCGAGCATTGTTCCTCATTTTATTCATCGCCTATAAGCACTATTAAAGGATTAGAAGAAACGACTAGATAGAGTTAAGAATCTTAGGCACGACTAAGAATAACAAGAGAGTGAGAGTCCCTAAGCATCACATAGTTCCTCATCCATTAGTGTGGAGCGCTTCACAACTATGAATAAGACCCTACATAGACGTGGTTTAGTGAGACATCATTCCTAAAAATACTTAACCTCATGATCTGATACCAAGTTTGTAAAGACACAAAGTGCACCCTAGTCATTACCGGTGTCGTCGTCCTCGAAAAGGACTAATACAAGCCTCTTAGCATTCATCATAGAAATCAAAATTAAAAACGCAAAAAAATTAAAACTTTTGCTTATATAGCAGGGAGGTTTACATAGACCTCTACATAGGAAGCGTACATAGGATTCTCACAATAGACAACTTAAAAACACATAGAAAATTTAGTCTAATACTTTGTCTCATATCAACCATCTATAGCGAAGTCAAACAATCAGGCAAAGCCCTTATACAAATCCATAATTTCCACATAGGGTTTACATCAATATCTTCAACAATAAGAAAGAAATGAACGTGTATTAGACAATACAAGTAATAAGATAGAGTGTGTGGTATCATCGTCGAGCTAGAAGGCATACCAAAACATGGAGATTCTAGTCCAAGCCTTCTTGGTTTAGCCTCAATTATACTTCAATGGCCCGAACCTACAATGTTTGGGGAAAAAGGAAGAGATATGGGTTAGTACAAAACACATGTACTAAGTATGGTCACTATGCATAAAAATCGTCAATGCATGAGAAAAGGCACAATTTAGTCAAAACTATGCATAATGACCAACAATTCAATATACACATATAAGGAACATCCTAGTCATATCAACATACAAGTAAGCCAAGCAACATTTGTTCAATGCCAAGAATAAATCCCTGTAACCCTATCCAAAGCTAAGTATCACATTAAGCAACTCAATCATACTTACAACTTATTGTCATACATAACATGCTTCATATATCAACACTAGTCATAGCTTATAAACATAATCATAAACATAATCATAATCACAACAGAACACTACTAGAATCATCCTATAGGATCCGACATGTGCAATGTGTAAGAGAAGTCCCATACCCTCCCTCACACTATGTAGTAACCTTTAGGACAACCCTAATAGAAGTTCACATACATAACTTGTTCATACATGTACTTTAGGGAAATAAATACCATAACCGACAGGAGACCATGAGAGCTACATAGAATCCGGTGTTCTACCCCCACACCAAAAAGAGAGGGTTAACACTTGCTTAAGGTGCAACCATTTGTACATAGCTATTCTAGGTGGATCCACTAAGTTAGAGTCCTATGTGGGCACATAGTTAAGGGACTAGGAGATTGTTTCTAGAAACCTTGACGACTAATCATTAAGGTTATCATCTCATGAGACAACACATATATTGGGAATCCACACTACTAGTCGTGAAGAAACCCACGTGGGAGGCCGGACTTACTAATGTGAGACCTCCATATAATTTACATGCCCTTTCGGTGCTAAGAAATTATTACCTTTAGTAATCATCATATAACATCGTACAAGTTCACATTGGTCTCTTTTACACCTTTAAGTAAACATCTTATCGTAATATCTCATAGGTGATAAAAAGTGAGAACTATCCTTTCACTTTAGACACTACATTATAATCATGAGAACTACATTCAATCATATAATGATCACATCATAACATAATTACATAATTGATAGCCAATTCATAGATCTAGGGTTAGGGATGAGGGATCCTTGTCACCAACATCACAAAAACACAATTAGCTATAGCATCATTATCACATAAGTTGACTTCACCTTGCAGAATTGAGTTCAAAGGAGAATCAAGATCATACCTCATTGTCCTTCATGGTATATCATACTTCGATACCCAAGAACTCAAAACCAACATATAAAATAGGGCAATTCATGAAGTATTAACATAACTAAAATCAAAGTTAACAAGAGACATGTTCATCACTATCAACAATCATAGGAATTCATCAATTAACCATTAATTCATACTTAAACAACATTAATTCATTAAATTTCATCACAATTGATTCACAATTTTGTTTTAGAAAG
Source organism: Solanum sitiens (assembly GCA_016801875.1). Taxonomy (NCBI): domain Eukaryota; kingdom Viridiplantae; phylum Streptophyta; class Magnoliopsida; order Solanales; family Solanaceae; genus Solanum; species Solanum sitiens. Next base: position 1,595,816 of record JABWTJ010000102.1, read on the forward strand.
AAAACCCTTGTTTTCGGGGATTTAGAAATCATCTTTTGAAGGACCACTAGGGGAAAGAAATACCAAGAGTGAAAGAAAACATACCTTATTGATGTGAAATTCACGAAATTAGGTTGAAAAACTTGATGTCTTGATCTTCTTCTTGGAGCTCTTTTAGTCTTCAATGGAGCTTTGGAGGAGGAGAGAATTTGGGAGAAAGAGAGAGAGATTTTTCATTTCAACTTGTGGAACTTGATTTGAGTTATAAAATTGACTTAAACTGACCCTAATACATTATATAGTAACCCATTAAATTACACAGAAGACCCCTCACTTCAATGGGTTTATTTGTGAAGTCAAAACACCCAAAATACGACTTTTACGATGTCTGGGAAGTGTCTCCGCGTGCGGGGCCAACACACATTTTATTTCCCAAAAATAATTTGAGGCAGTGGGGTCCATGTTAGCTGCGCGTCGCACAGTAGCCCAACGTTTCATGACTTTCGCAGGCTGCCTTGGCAGTCTGCTCACCCATGTTGGGGTCCTTCCCAAGGACCCTTCCGGCGGTCTTTAGGGTGTCGTTATCGCACGTTTAGACTCTCTATACTACACTCTATCTATCCAAAGTTGTTTTATAAGTTTTAGACTTAATTTGACCCTCTAAAACCTTTTCTAAACATAAGGACGTCAATTATTTAAATATCGCTAGTTTCAGTACGTTAAGGTCTTTCTTTAATGCTATGACTCCGAAACTTCTCAAACAAGTTATTTACAATTACTTAGACCTAAAATTATTATTACTTTACATTTTAGTCTCTAGTATATATCATGGAATTTAAGGGCTATTACAGAACGGTGTTACCCTTACTATCTCTCCTGACTCACAACTTTCCTACTAATATAGGCTTAACGGATTCGCAGAAAAATTTGGGACTTCATATAGCATCTAAGTCAAGAACGGTGCTGTTGTAAACATAGTCACACTCTTTATGAAGTAACATTAACTAAAACAAAGGAAGTCTGTGCTTGAAGTAAGAATAAAATTACTTTGCTCGGGGTAATGTGACTGTTAGAGGTTAAACTTAACAACAGTCCTCAAATACATAATTTTTTCATTATTACCATACGCCATTTCCTACATGTTACAATCCAAGGATATACCATAGATGTAACTTGGCGTATAGTACCCCGAGTTACCACATACAAGCAACTAAGCATTCATAACATAAGAATTCAGAAAAAGAGTTAAAAAATATTTCAAGTCCAAAATTTTTATCAAAGTAAAGCGGAAGTGTAAAAACTTTGTATCATATAAAACAATAGAATGAAAATGGTCCTAGCCCATACATCATATCGAAAACTGAAAATAAGAAGGAAACTAAGAACAGTGAAAGTCTATCCTCAAAGCATGAGGACTCGCCAAAGATTGGAAACCCCACAATCAGCCAATAGCTACGAGCCTGAGAACCCTAACTATTGGACTCTACATTTGGGGAATTGTAGGCATGAGTATGCGTTTGTACAAAACAACGTACCAAGTATGATAGATATGCATAAAATATTTAAATCATGCTAAAAGAGGAAATTCCATGACATTCATTGACCAAGCCAAAACATGATATAAAAATGTTAGAAAACTGAAGTCACAAAACAGGGTAAATTCAAGCTAACATCATTTACAACCTTTGAACACATGTGTGATACTTCTTGTAGTAACCTTATTTCATTATTATTATAGGAAATAGCCTTAACAAACATAGAGATCATGTGAGCTATAACATGATCACCCGGTGTCTCTCATACCGAGAAGGGTTGACCTACTTTCCAAGGTAGAAAAATGAACGTGTATCTTAAGTGGATTTACTAGATAATGTCTGTCGAGACAATCATCTAATGGGGTCACATAGGTAAGATATACGTAAATTGCTTCAAGAAACTCGACCTCTACTAATAGGAGAGATTCCAACTTAATATCCTCTTTGTGCTAAGCATAAATGCATGTAATAATCATATTATTACTTGTTTTTACTATCCATGGAAAGGCACTTCATCTTGCCAATCAGAACTAAGTCATTATCCATGGAAAGGTATAATTCAATAACTAATCCATGCTAGGTTTCATTATGATAGTTCTATATCTTTGATTATTTAGGTAAGCAGGCCTTTCATCCTTAGAATCCTTAGCTTTATGTGTTTATGAGAAATCCTTTATACAACACAACAACAAAATCATCATTGATAATTCATTCTCAAAGCATCCTTAAACGTTTTCATAGATTTCATAAGAACATGCATAATTCCATAACTCACCTTTTAATGTTCAAACCAATTTTCAATCATCAACATTTAGTAAATTTGGGTAAGACATGGATTACATCTTAAATTCATGTAATTCTGCCAATTCATGTTTCATTTCATAAAACTCTTCTTTCATAATGCACCACCCACATTATACACTCATAACTTGAAAATAAATATGGGGATTTCATGGGTTCATTGGGGAAACAACGTAAAATCATAGTGTTACATCAATTCATGCATAAGAAATAATAACTCAATCATTTACATAAATAATCAAGAGAACCCATGGCAATTGTAGGAAACCCTAACTAAATTGGGGATTTCTAACTTTGAAAATAGGAGAATATGGAACTCCATGAATTGAAGAAATGTATGGATGAAAACTATCACACTTCAAGGAAAAAAACTTGCCTTCAATAGTGGAATTGGATACCTTCTTTGAAACCCTAAGTTAAACCCTTATTATTCAAGTTGCTAAAAAGAAAAATATTTTGGAGAGGATGAACTTGATTTCTTTAGGTGATTTTAGGATAATGACTTGAATGGATTGAATTTGGGGTTAAAATCAATTATAAAGCGTCCTAGACATGGGTAAATGACATAGTATTGTATTAAAGAAATTTGATAAAGACCCAACTGCCCTCAAACTTACAACTGACTTGACCAGTGGCTTGGAAAACTCCCCAAAAACCCCAGTCACCTCACGATCCTTCCCATGACCCGTCTTGGCTTCTACGAAATGTCAATTGGCTTGTGTGGAGGGCTAACTCTAAGGTATCTATTATCTCTTCACCACAACCATCACAACACACCGTGGTGCCACCCTTGAGCCGTCTAGGCGCTCGTAGGAAGGGAGAATTTATTTTCTTGCCACTATGAGCCATCTCGTGCTAAACCACTCCTTATAAGGCCTGTCTGGGCCTTCGTGAAGGGAGACCAAGCTCGATACTTGTCTTGTAAAGTCCCACTTAGTACCTTGCTTAGTTTATAATATTCTGATGTGTTACATTGTCTCACCATTGGGAACTTTCGTCCTTCAATTGTATTCTTATAATTTTATTAAAGAAAAGACTTAAGACTAGCAACCCATCATATGCATGCAATCACACCAATGTACATATCCAAGGAGAAAATATCAACTCCAAGATAAAACACATTCAAAGCATCATAAGGAAGATAGAAACTATAACTAACAACTCAATAGGCATGAAATTTCAAGATTACTCATATCCGAGAAAGAAAATGTCATATCTGAGCTAAAAGAATGCTCAATCATCACATCATGAAGTCTATATGCAATTCATACTCTAATGCACATAAAAAAGTGGAAATCAATCAAACTAAATTATTTTCTCAAAAATTAAACTTTTCATGAATATGCATAATAAGGAAATTATGGAAACATTAAAGACATATGAAACCGAAGAAAAAGCAAACCATGAGGAATCCATTACCTAAAGCTAGAATAGTGGTAGAAGGAAAGAGATCTTGATATGGGATATCATATCGTATTCGGTCTCCAAAGTAGCACCATAAACTAGTAGCTTCCTTCATAACACTTTGAAGAAACTTCTTCGTTTCTCAACTACTTGAATTGTCGGTCTCTAATTTCCACTAGAATTAATTTATAAGAAATATTCTCCTAAACATCCGAACCTTCTAACGGGACAACAAATATCATATATCTAAAAAAATTTATTTAACATAGAGACCTGGAAAATTGAATGTGCCTATGCCAATTCATTAGGCAATTCTAGCTCATAGGCCACCTTACCAACACGCCTCAAAATCTGATATGGGCCAACATATGAGACACTAATCTTCTTTTTATTACTAAACCACATTACACCCTTGATAGGTAAAATTCAAGTAAAACACATCATGAACATCAACCTTAAGATGTCTTTTTCTCACATCGGCATATGATATTTGCCAACTTTTAGACATTTTCAACCTTTCTCTAATAAGTCAAACTTTTAACGTGGCCTCATGTACCAACTCAGGAACTATAAGGGAAACTTCACCAAACTCAAACCAACCTATAGGAGATATACACCTCCTACCATAAAGAGCATAAAATGGGTTATATCAATACTCGAGTGATAACCATTGTTATAAGCAAACTCAATTAATGGAAAATGGTAAACCCAATTACCCTTAAAATCAATCAAACATGATCTCAACATGTCTTCTGAAGTTTGGATAGTATGCATCGCTTTCTCATTGGTTTGTGGATGAAAGGTCGTACTAAGATTGACATGAGTACCAAGACCCTTTTGGAAAGACTTTCAAAACTCAGAAGTTAATTGAGTATCGCAATCGAAAATAATGGACAAAAGTACTCCATAAAACATTACCATTTATCTTAAAGTACATCTTAAAATAATCTTCCACCGAATAAGAAACATTGACAGGAATAAAATGAGCCGATTTCATCATCCAAGCTACTATAACACAAATCAAGTAATGTTGTCGTCGGGTACGAGGCAAACTAACAATAAAGTGCATATTAAAATCTTCCCACTTCAAAGAAGGTATGCAAATGTCATAGGAAAAACATTGTGGTTTTTGATGCTCAACTTTCACTTGTTGACAGTTAAAGACACATTTACAAATTCTGCAATATCCTTCGTCATCCCATTCAATTAATTGACCTCCCATCAATCATGATACATCTTTGTGGCTCCCGGGTCAATGGAATACCTAGAACTATGTGCTTCTGACAAGATTTGTTCCCTCCAATCGTCAACATTAGGAACACACAAACAACCTTGGCATCTAAGCACACCCTCTCCCTTGGGAGAAATCCTTAAAAGATTTCTTCAGTACTATGTCTTTTAATTCAACAAAAGTTTGATCAAGAACTTGCTTGGCTTTCATATCCGCCAAAAAAGATTATTAGGAACAATCATAGACCATAACACCACCTTTGGTGTAGTGTACTGACCTAACACCCAACCATGTCAATCTATGGACGTCTCTAACCAATTATTTCCTATCTTTCTCAGTATGGACAATACATCCCATAGTTAAAAGACTAAGAGCATCAACCACCATATTTTCCTTACCGGGGTGGGGGAGGGATAGATAACACTCATATCATAATACTTTAATAACTTAAGTAACCTTGTTTCGGCGAAGACTTAGGTCCTCATGATTAACCACATATTGCAAGATTTATAGTCGGTACACACATCATGAACACTATACAAATAATGCCTTCAAATGTTTAAGGAAAACACAACCTTACCTTGCCCTGGGTCATGGTAGGATAATTCTTCTCGTGAATCATAGGCAATGTCCTTCCCATTTTGCATAAGTACAAATCCTAACCCAATTATGAAGGCCTCAAAATAAACAACCAAGGCGTTTGTTCCTTCTGGTAGAGCCAACAGTGGAGCATAAATAAGTCAATATTTTAATTTCTGAAAACTCTTCTCGCATGCTTCATACCATATGAACTTGGTCTCTTTTTAGTCAATACTATCAATGGAGAGGCAATCGAAGAAAACCACTCAACAAATCTTCTATAGTAACTAACTTAACCAAAGAAACTTCTAATATCCAAAGGGGACAAATGTCTCAGAACACTCTTGACCGCATCCATCTTCTTAGGATCTACCTCAATGCCCTTAATTGAAAACATGTGACTAACAAAATCTATGGACCTTACCCAGAACTGAAATTTCATACTCTTTGCAAATAGTTGTTGGTCCTTAAGAATTTTGAATGCCATACTCAAATGACCAATACGTCCATCCTAACTTCTCTAATAGATCAATATATCATCAATGATCCAAGTCAAGAACATGTAAAGATATTGTCTAAACATTGTTCATCAAATCTATAAATGCCGCCAAAGCATTAGTCAGCTCAAACAACATCACAAAAAAACCATAATGACCATACCGGATTCTAAAAGTCGCTTTTAGAATATCATCACCCTTCACAATGAATTGGTGGTAACCGACCTAAAGTAAATCTTGGAAACGTAACTCGCTCCTTGGTGTTGGTAAAATAAATCATCTATTCTTGGAAGAGGATACTTATTCTTTATATTTACCTTCTTCAACTGGCGATATTCAATACATATATTGAGTTAACCATACCAAAAAAACAAGAGGACCCCATGGAGAGATACTCGGTAGGATGAAACCCTTAACGAACAAATCTTTCAACTATTCTTTCAACTCCTTTAGTTCTTCCAGAAGCATTCAGTATGGAGGAAATAAATAGGTTGAGTATCTGGGAGAAGGTCAATAAAAAATTCTATTTCATTTTCGAGAGGAATACCGAGTAAATTATCTAGGAATACTTAAGGAAACTCATTAACAATCGGGACCGACTCAAGATTAGAGGTTTCACAATCCATATCCCTCACCATAAATAGGTGGTATATGTAACCCTTAGAAATGGTATTTCTAGATTTAATATTAGAGACAAACTGATCCTTAGGCATAGAATTCCCCTTTTACACTCTAGGATAGGCTTATTTGGAAACTAAAACTCGACTACACAAGTTCTACAATCAATGGAAGCATAACATGAGTGTAACCAATCGATCCACGGAATAAAATTAAAATCTAGCATATCAAGCTCTACCAAGTATACATGTGTAACTTTATGGGATAAGAAAACAATACACTTTTTATCGACCCTCTTAGCCACAATAGAATCACCCACATGAGTAGAGACATAAAAAGAATAGAAAAACACATCCGGAAGAGCATCCCACCTCTTATCCACATGAGATCACAAAAGACAAGGTAGCACCAGGAATAAATAAAGAATAAACATCAAGTTGGAAAAATTGCCACATATCGGTAACCGAATCGGGAGAACCCTCTGGTTCACCACGAGTCTACAATGTTTAGATCGGTTGAGGAGGTTTCTTGACCTCTCTGCCTTTTTATGTAAGCATTGGGCAATCCCTCATCTTATGAAAACTATATTACAATCGAAGCAACCTTCTTTACCGGCTAAGCACTTATCATAGTGCTTTTTTAAGATCCTTGCACTAAAAGACATAGGCAATGAAGATCCACCACAATTACCTGATTGAGGCTTAGGATTAGAAACCCGTTTATTGCTGAACTTTGGAGGAGCATTGGAGGAACCTTGATCGGAAAACCTTTATCAAAATCTAGGATGACCATGTCCATCGGACCTTGCATGAGAGAAATAACTATCACTGGTATTAGTTAACTTTGTATCCCAACTCTTTTCTTTAAGTTTATCCTCTTTGATTTGTTGAGCATGAACCATGAGAAGTGACCTTTCCATGTCAGCAATGAGCATTGTGGTACGTCATTATTTAACCACCATTTCAAACACACCAAAACAAACTTACTCATCCATGCCCTTAGATCAACAACCATTGTAGGAGCATATTTAATTAATTATGTGAACTTCAAAGCATATTCCCTTACACACATACTTCTTTGACGAAGGTTGATTAACTCAAGAACCTTTTCCTCCCTCATCTCAAGGGGAAAGAACATATCAAAGAAAGAAACCATAAACTTTTCCCAATCAAGAGGATACACATCTTCCGGTCTTCCTTCATTCTATTAGTTGTACCATATTTGAGCCAGAATCTTTTGTTGATAAGTAGCCAAATCCACCTTTTCCAATGGTGTCACTCCCATGACCATCAAAACCTTGCAAACCACATCATTTAACTCTTGAAGATCTTCTTAACTTTAGAACCATTAAACCCTTAAGGATTCATTCTAGTGAAAACCCTTACTCTAGATGTTATCATACCTACATTTTAGTTCAAGAGAAGTGCAATATCCCTATTGGTTTGAATCATCGTTGCTTGAGACAATACTTAAAAATTAGCTCTAAACTGTGCATGAGTTACTTGCTCGGAGAAAGGACCGACCAGAACTTGAGGATCTTAGAGAAGAGCTATTTTTTCTGCATTAACCTCACATTCCTTGTAACATAAGCTCTTTTATTAGCCATATCCTATAAATTATTATATAAGGATTAGGAGAGAGACCATACAGAGTTGAACTATATCGTATGGCTTGAGAGTAATGAAAGAAGTGAAATTTCCTAATAATCGTATAGTCTTTCATTCATAAATATGGCATGCTTCATGATAAAACTTGAGATTACGATACTTTTGTTGCATTTCACTTGAATTTCATGTGATTCTTGGACTTTTTGTTACATATGATTGTATTTTTATGTAATTTTTCAGGAAATAGGTTTGGAGTGGTAAAGTGAAAAAAAATCTAAAGAGGCAGAAGTTGTAGTTGACAAGGTTTAACTAGGGACCATCATCCAGTTTACAGGCCACAGTTGGAGATTTGTATATGCGAGTTCAAGGATTTCTAACCAAGTGTGGAACAATGGAGGCCAACGACACCCATAATTTATGTGACGAACCATGATGGATGGTCGTCGTTTGATTCAGAGAGTTGAAGTTCTAGTAGTTGAACCACGGAAGTACAAGATGAACCGTAGTCTAATCAATCAACAATAGGTGGAAACCATCGCTTGAAGGTCTTGAATTATTGTCCAACTGCTTACCCACATAGGTGAACCACGAACGTAGGTTTATCAACAGTTCATCATTCATGTCGCCGATTGAAGTTGTGTCTAATAAAAAATTTTCTTTTTTTTTCTTTTCCTTCTTAATTTAGGATTTTGCTATAATAAGCATGGGTTGTAATTTATTTTTTTGGGAATTAGTCCCTATTGGAGATTATTGTCTTTGGCTTTTGGGATTATTTTTCCTGTACTTTATTAGTTTAAGTATTGAAGTTCCTTTATGCAATTTACTTTTGGACTTTAATTGAAAATTAAAATATTCATCTATTCTGATTGTAAGTCATTGATTCATCTTACTAACTCAAATATGAATTGTGAATTCTCAAGCATGAGTAGATAAATCAAAAATTAGGTTGTGGGAAGAATGAGTAATGTCACGAGCTGAAAGTACCCCCTAGCAGTTAGGGCAACCCTTGGGTCGGAACAATTGTGTGCTTTACCTTTAGGAGGTCTTGTACTATCCTTATTGCTATCATTCATTACATAAGACATGAAAAGTAGTGGGTAATTAAACTTTTCAGGATATTAAAAATAATAAGGAAATATCTTTTTTAAAGTACTAAAGAGTAGTGTCATCGTCACAATCCAACTTAAAGACACACTTAAATATCTTAGGAACGCAACCCTTTCAATTGAAAGAAAATACATAATAAGTCTTGTACAAGTCTTTAAAGAAGAACTAAAGAAATAAAGACTATGACCTCGAAGATATGAGGACATACTTAGTCTTGACATAATCGATTCCGAAGCTTTCCTTCTAATCTTCCACTTGCCTCCAACCTATACTTATAGAGTATAGAAATGCATAGGGTTAGTACAAATATTGTACTAAGTATCGCATATGCAAAATCATGCAATAGAGGACATTTTAGTAGAAATAAACTTTCATTCTAATTAAGTAAAGCCTTCATGAATATAGAACTAAAATAACATAAAAATCATCATTTAGCACATAGAATAGAACTTCCATATTTTTAGCACAAAGAACCACTTTACAGTTAACTCAAGAAAATATTACACTGAACTCATTTTATTTCAACTCACAGTGAACTCGTTTCCTTTGAAGTTTCCCTAACAAATTTTATCCTATGTCACTAAGGTAAGACATGAAGGAACCGCCCATACAATCCCTCCGATGCACACCTAAGTGATCCTCAAGACTACCCATTAGAGTCTTACTTCGCACGGGTAACAAGTCCACATCTTATAACTAGAAATTAGAGAAACATACTTGCATTTTAAAGACTTCACATAAGTTCCCTTCTCCAAGTGGACTTCCAAGTTACACCAAGTGCAATGTGAAAGTAGCATCCAATGCTACTACTCCCACAAGGTGCTCCTTGAGGATTACATTAGCTTAGGCACACAACATTCATCATTCATAAACTTCATCATACAAGACATAACCTTAACATGCTTTCTTAATGTATGACATTAGGTCACTTAACTTCATTTTCATTACATAATGACCCATTCATACATTGCATATATTTGCACACCAAGACTCCCCTTTCAAGTTCCTACTCATGCAATGGATAGATAGCGTCCCATACCACCACCTACCCTAAGTAGTACACTCTTTAGGAAACTTACTTCATTACATACTTTTGTGGTGGATAGATTGACATAGACCATGAGAGCTAGACATGGAATCCCAATATAAACCCCTATCGGATGAGGGATCCACACTTTTGTAGGGTAGGGTCATTCTTTTAGCCTTTACATGGAATCTCCAATAGCTATACTTATGCGGGCGCATAGTTAAGGGATAAGGAGATTGCTTCTAAGTAACTCATTCTTTACTAACGAGGAGTACTCATCTCAAGAGGTACATTGGGTAGAACTTCTCAACTCACGAAGTGTATCCACCTATTCTTCATATGTTGTCGATGCTAAGCATAACTCCCCCACGGAGTCTTAAATATCCATTATTATAGGTTAAGGAATAACTTACTGGACACCAAGTCTCAACTCACAAAGGGTATCCATCATTCAACCTATCTTAGAAAGCTCTTGGGAGATAGTGAGGTTGCTACTAAACACGACATGTCAACTCACAAAGAGTGTTCACCCCAAAACTCCCCTTTTCATTCATTTAATCTTTTTGGAAGAGTAGGGAATTGTCTAGACACTTCATCTCTACTCAAGAAGAGTGTGCACCCAACAATCCCCCATTCATATTCATTAGCTTCATTCATTCAAAATGTGAGTGTGTGTACATGTGAGCACACCTTTCATATAATCACCATTTTCACAACATTGACTCCTAAATATTCTCATAACTTCATTCATCATATATCACACATTAGTATACTTCACATAAACATATACTTCACTTAGACATAGTCTCTACAAATCATAGGTTACAAGCTTCATAAAGCACATCAACAAAAACATTTTCATTATACTTTTACTTCACATACTATGCCTTCATGGACATATTCACAATACACATATAAATACATATTCATATACTTTAAGTAAACACCGCCACCAAAGGTGGACCATATCACTCAAGAACATTTCAATAGAGACTATACAAGATAGAGCAATTTACACTTCATCCAAGCTTTCACCACCTTTCATCCATATTTCTTCAAAACAACATAATAAAGCATATATATGTAGTAGATAACCCAAAATACAACATAAAGAACTCAACCCTAACATTATCTTGATAAAATAAACATACCCACTTCATAAGCCAAAAGTTGATAATAAGCATAAGCATGGTTCATTGATGTTTTAACATTAAAATCACCAAATAACACCAAAAATAACATATTTGAATCCCTAAACCATTTTCATGCAAAAAACCATGCTTAGAGTCAAAGATAGAGAAAGTTGGAGTTTGGAAACCCTTTTTGAAATCATTGAGAAATGGATCCATGAATGAAAGGATGTTCAAGCATGACTACCATACCTCAATGAGAATAAAACCCAAGAAATTTTGATGAATAAAACGTCCACAACCTGCCCTGCTTGCCCTTTCTTGAGTTCTAGCTTCTATGGAGTTTGTGAAAGTTCTTTCTTGGGGGAGGGGTTTTGAATATTTGAAAATGGGGTCTTTTCTAGGTCTGGGACTTAAAACAAACTTAAAGTAATTAAAAAAAAACTAAATAAATCATCCATGGTTCACAAAAGACTTTGGGTGAATTTACAAAAACACCCCAAGCTTGGCAGAATTTTTGTGACAGCTTTACAGTGACCCATCGACGGCCCCTAGCTACAGGGCGTCGCTTGGTTGACAGACCATCCTGCAAAGGGGTCGAGTGGGACTGAGACTGGACACATAGGGGGTTAATCTCCCACCACTAAGGGTATAGCTACGCCCCTAACGACGGGCGTTGTCCTACCTACTGGTCGTAGGTGAGGGGCGTCGATTGGGTCTGTTTTGGCAGCTTTGTTGCCAAGTCTTGGGTCCTCTTCTAGGACCCCTTGTTGGTTCTAGGTGGAGTTGTACCCGGAAATTGAACCCCTACACATGGTCATCAAAGTTCTAGGTTCCCCTCACATAAATTTCAACTAAAATAAACACGTAAAACTTGCAAAAACATACTAAGACACACAAGCACATTCCAAGGCACATCTTTCGGGAATATCTAATATATCAACCTTTCATGCTAACACTAGGATCAAGTTACTATTATTAAGATTATTGCGTTAAGATCTTGTGAGGAACACTTATGCCCTAGCTTTCATCTCATATTGATATCTCAAACTGCAAATACTGCTTTTTTGTTACTTAGTGATACAAACCAACCATTTTTTTAGTGACAAACCCCCTTTTGTTTACTTTTCTCAAAAACTATTTGACTTAACGTAGATAACTTTGAGTTAGCCTAAGTCTGAACCATATTCCTCATGGGATCGACCCTAACATGAAATTTAGGTTTTTTAGTTGACAATGACTTCCTATATTTCTTTCGGGAGGTGTAATTTGGGGTATCATATTTTGAAACTGCTGCACGGGAGGATGACTTTAAGATAAGACTAACTTCGTTATTGAACTTTAGTCAATTATTTCCAAATTTTACATTTTATTTTATTTTGGTTTTCTATAGGTTCATACTCTAGTGTATTGACTCAAATCAATCCCTTGACTCCCTATGATCTGGAACTACAAAAAACATTGAGATGAATGGTTGGAAGAGGCTTAAATCTTTAAGGACACGATGATCCAATTGGAGAGGGTCAAGGGGATGGAGCTGGTTTGCAATCTCTTAGAGTTGTGAATGTGCTTGCTCTGGTTCAGGGTAGTCATCTTATCGAAAGTACATAAAAGCGAGCAAAACTAGCCAGTACCGAGAGTTCGTGATAACTACATGGTTTAATATAACTTGTGGAATAAACCGGTGCTATTGTTCTCCCTCGGCTACCCTAGGGACATTCTTTTGTGCTGACCAACAACCTTGTGCAAATACTTACGTCATGAGAATTGTTTGTTAGGTTAGATTTGGAAGATCCATATGATAACATGACTAAATTTAAGATCGCCTGTACGAGTAGTGTGGGACAACCAAACTTAGACATGGACATAATAGGCTTCAAAGTATTCCACTCTCATTGACAGGAGATGCTACTATGTTTTTCAGAACATCCATACAATTCAACATATTTGTGGAACCAATTACACAAGGTGTTCACAGTGAGATATTTTATAGAGTACAAGTAGTTGAATATCAAAGATAAAATAAATAACTTCATTGTCACGATTGGGGAGAACCCCCTAGAAGTAACATAAGGTACTTGACCTCTCGGAGATCTCATACAAGCACATAGTCATCATTCATCGCTTTGTCATAGGAAATTTAGCGGCAAATATAAAACTTTTCATAGCACATCATATGCTAGAATCATCACTTAATATATATAAAATATCATAACATATAGTTAGACTCTAAGTCTCTTTTGCCATCTTAGACTCAACATCAATAGAATAGAATAGGGACACGAACCTTACCAACATAAAATAATAATATATCTATTACATAAACTTCAATAATAACTTGACATAGGAAATTCTTAAATCTTAAGGATCCCTTTCTTGAGCTTGGGAAACATGTATCAAGCCCTTCACTTTAAAAGACGTCCTCTAGTCAACCATCACCTACACTTTGTGTAAAAAGATGACGAAGAATGGTATTAGTAGAACAATGCTCTAAGTATGGCAACCATGCAAAAACATGCATTTAAAGAGGACATTTAGTCAAAAATCATGCATCATGTCTTTTAGTAAAAACGACATAATCATTGACACAGTAAGCATCATATAATTCAAATACTTCATATAGACATGTACAATGGTCACAACATCACATAAAACCACATAATTCGTTTAAGGATCTTTTAGAATTTCATAACATTATCCTTCTTTTACCTTAAGTACTTTACCCCCAAGTAGCCCTCTAGTAATACTTGGTACAATGCATGGATAGTATCCCATTCCACCATACATACTCAAACATCACCTTAAGGTCACCAAGGTGAACATTCATATAACCTTCATCAACTCAAACATATACTATCATAGAAACATAACATATTATGAGGCACATACTTCACATATGACCAACATACTTCACATATGACCAACATACTTTATGAACCACATCTAAGACTCATTCCAAGACAACATATAAGTCAAGACTACAAATACCATCACATGAGGCACTAGTCAACAATTGCATACTTGAACTTCATTTCATTAAGACATCATAAGACTTTACTCATAATCCCAATCTAATCCTACTAGTGCAATGTACATGTGACGCCCCATAACCTCACACATACTAAGTAACCTCACAAAGATACGACAAGCCTTATCATTTACTTCATACATCAACATTATAACTTTAGTCAAATACATGCATATCAATTAAGACCTTCATCATATAGCAATTAAGACCAACATTATGCATATAAGGACCTTCATCATATAGACATAATACGACCAATATCATGCATATTATCATACAAGTAGGTCAATGCCATAGTGTCATGTATAAGAGACATATATACATATACATATACATATAGAACTCTCTCCTAGAAGGCCCTTCAAGAGCTACTTTAGTGATGCATAGGCAATGTCTCATACCCTCATCTACACTAATAAACTTCCCTTAGGTGATCCTAGTTAGGGTTCCTTACTTTACTTCCATTTTCAATTTTATTTTAGGGAGACTATAACCTTAACCTACATTAAGACCATGTGAGATAAACATGGAATCTGGTATCATGGAACCCCACATTGAAAGGAGGTTCTCTACTTACCATGGTAGAACATTAACATCATGCTAGCATATTAGGTGGATTCACTTGCTAGGTCCTATGGGGACAACATAGATAAGGAACTAGGATATGTATATTAAAACCCTCTTTATACCATTTGGAATTGTAGTTTCCACCTCATGAGGATATTTGGTGAATATTTCTTCCTATTTGGGAAGTGGCACCCCTCATTTGTCAAGTTCACTAGGATCTAAGATATGTCCTCTTTTTGGAAAGACTTTATTAACATTACTTTCATAAAAATAGGCTTTAGGATATTAATCCCTCATATGCATAGCTCATAGGTTATTGATGAGAATGTCCTTTCATCAACCTAACTCATGTGAGAATATCCTTTAACGTGGACATAGCTTACTTGAGTTTAGAGTACAATTGAGAACACCTTTCAAAAGACCCTTCTTTACTAGATTATCATAACATGCTTCATTCATCCATTCATGTTTGTGTATGCGTACTTATATGAGGATACATTTCACATAAACACATTTAGACACTACACATATCCATACTTCATCATATCATATACTTGAGATCATAACATATACTTTCATGTTCATAGCTTAATCATGCATTCATATTCATGTACATAAAGAAATCACCCTAGGATCTTATCAAGGTACACATGTGCAATGAATAGGAAAATAATCATACCCTTACCCCTACTAATACACCTATCAAGTCATCCTAGTAAACATGATTTTTTCATAGTTTCATGAACATATACTTTACATGCATAGTAGTAGACAATGGTGCATATGAGAATTATCCTTTCATTAGTAACCATGAATCTATGGTACTCTTAGATATGCATGAGGTTTGAGTGTGTATACATTGGTCAACATGATCACATAATGGCAATAAACATAGTATTGAGGCAGCCACCATCTCAAGATCACAATACACATTCATCCATAGACCACACACCACATTATAGCATAGGAGACAAGACATCCTCATCATTTGATTATAAGACTCCTAATCATGCTTAAGACCACACATGCATATAGTGGTACATAGGTAGGGTTCATTCTACACAAGAGTATCCAATCATAAACATGTAGACCATACCTAACACTGACATAATAATTCACATATATGAAGCATCATCAATATACCTAGAATATGATACTAGATTAAAAGGTTAGGCATATAACTTCATAGGTGTGATCATCATAACCACACTTAAAAACATCAATTTGCCTTCAATGCCATGATCACATCATATAGATAAGTACAAGATAGTACATGCCGCCACCATAAGTGGACCATACCGCACAATGTACAATTCCACATCAATTCTATACAAAGTTGAGGAATCAAGGTCAATCTTACCAATTCTCCAAGCTTTGATCATCATTGATCAATTACCAATAATTCACCATCAATTCATATAGAAGACAGTAGCAATAGGCATTATAACATAATTGAATCATAATTCAGTCATCATAGAATCAACATCACAATACCCACATTATAGGATGAGTTGAGAATTTGGGAGGATCATGGGTTCTTCATGAAATTGGATTGAAATACATCTTTAAAACAGTAGATAATCATAAATTCATCATAAGAATGCTTTTGAAATCAATTTTAAAGTGAACCCATGGCTAGATTGAAAGATAGACAATTCGATCATAAAATCTTTTTTGAAAATCTTTGAAAGAACTCCTTAGATGAAAGATTTACTAAGAATAAAGGATTTTAATACCTTACTACATGAGAATACCACGAAAAATTGAAGAATAAATCATGAGAATTTATCACCTAGGCTGCTCTTGAGTTTCATCTCCAATGGAGTTTTCTAGAGAGTGTTTGTTTTGAGAGGGAAAGGTGAAATGTGATGAATGAATCGAGAATGGTGTTTTGATATTTTTAACCAACTTAATATAACCAATAATATACTAAATAACTTTCTAGACTCTATTTGGAACGTGTGGTAAATTTCCCATTCACCCCTTATGTGGACATCGTGCAGTAGGAGGAATGCAGGTTCCGAATGACGTGCAGACTAACGGACCGTCGTTGGAACAATGGTGTCGTACTGCATGACCGTCGTTTGGTACTAAGGCCTACATTTTGGGATCTGAGATCACACGTATATGTGTGAAGTAACTCCCCAAATCTACAGAGCTTAGATCATAGTACGGAGCATCGTTTCTTGGTTGTAGTTTGGACACTGCCAAGGCAGTGTACTGCCTGCTTTTGGGTCCCTCCTCAAGGACCCTTTGGTTGGTCCTTGGGAAGTTGTGCCTAAATGTTTTGAAACTAAATACTCTCATACACATGTTAAGGTCCTTACCAATAATTTTAGGCACCAAACAATGCATAAAACATACAAAGGCACACTAGAACATACTAGCACGTCTAAAGACCAACTTTCAAACGTCTTGGACATTTGACCTCCAAACCACTTCAAATAAACTATACCATCTCTAAAACACTTCATTAAAATTTTATTATCCTTTTAAGGCACATGTGAGGATCTATCTACCTTAGTTAATTTTGAAGGTCCTTACAATATCCCTCACTTGGGAACATTCCTCCTCGAATGACACTTGGGAAATTTTAAACACTTTCAAGTACTCAATGAACCATAGAGCAACTCATAACATTCAAAATATCATCAAATAACACTCAATGCACCAAACATACAAGGAACACCAACTTCATACCAAGTAAAACATTCATTCACTCACTTCTTAATGCATCAAACACATAGGCATCTCTCATGTTCATAGGAGGAACATCCTTCTCCTAATTATGACATGGTCTTTACTTTTCATTTCATTAAGAGATCAATATGCAATATCATTTAAATAACACATAATCATGATCAACATCATCACTTAAGAAGCAAATATGAAACTCACACTAAAGGCATATTGATCATAAGTAATGAAGATCGACAAAGACCTTATCATTTAGACATAGTGCCATCAAGGCCATACATAACATTACCATGTTTTGTTATGTTCAAGGAGGAATGCCCTTCTCCATCAACACACTAACATATCGTCATAGAGTTCATATACAAGCAATGAACAAGGGTGAGTTTATCTTAAGGAGAACTTCTCCACTCTTAACCAAAGCATGCTCATACTCTCTTCCTAATGAAGTCAAAACGGTAAATCACACCACACACACCATAACAAAAGGAAGTTATTCCACATAATTTCAATTTCTAGCATAACACTAGTTTTCATAAACATGCACCAATTAGGGAAACTCTTACAATTCATAGGAACACAAAAAGGCATTGGGTAGACCTACCATCACTTCTCAAGAGTGAGCCAATATTAACACTTCCTAAGTCACAAAAGTCACACATTGTTAAAGGGACTCATTTTTTCTCATTTAAAGGAGGATTAAATTCTCATTGTGGGGCCAAAACACCACACTTTATAAGTTACATCAAGCATTCTCCTTAGATCATTTCATGAAGTAAAATCCACATTTAACATATTAGGATGCACAAAAATATGAGAAACATGCAAATTTGATCAAAAATCCATTTTTCATGCACTTAAGACCCTTTCAATCGTGTATAACATAGGGTCATTCAAAACATACATAACATATGGAGAACATGACACTTATACTCACATGCCAGACTCCCATCATGAAAAAGCTACTAGGAACTCAATTGTTTTAAGCATGAGTAAGAATAGGAGGAAAATATAAGTATATCAACAACCTTACCACTCAAATCATCATCCCCCACTAAGGGTAAACCCACTTAAGAGCAAATTATCTCAACCTTAAGAGAACCTTAGGTCACGAACCTTAATAAGTAAGAACATATTTCCTCTCTTGGGATCTAAGATTATGCACCCCCTTCATTAAAATTACCTAAAAGTGGTTGTCAACATGGATAAGTTCAAGGGAACTCAATTAGGACTATTAAAGGCACTACAAATCTTACCATCTACACACATTACCCCCACCACCCCACCCCCACCCCCACCCCCACTGGGGTAAGCCTAATCACATCATGACCTTAAACACAAGGGTCAAGCCAAGTCAAGACCAATCCTACATACTCCTCACATAAGTAAGTTTGACATCTTTGAGGGTTTCCACTCCTTATCTCATCCCAAGGAGCTTACTAACCCATATATCAATAGGTTCTTCTCAAGCATCTCTACTCCTCTAAGTTTATCACCTAGATGAACTCATAACAATCAATTTAGGTCATGCTACCCAACCACATAAGGCCTTAATTATACAATGAATACAAAGGGTAACTACATCATTCCTCAAGAGGGCTCCATTTAACCATAACAACTATGAACAAGCTATAACCATAGCATGACATAAACTTCTCAACCTAATAGCTCATTTCTCATAAATCACATATATAGACATAAATGGCATCTCATCAACAATATACAAGTTTCACCTTCACAATTACTCATCAAGCCACAAAACCAAGGTAAGCATAAGAACTCTTTTTTTCACCATCAAGCATTGAGACATCATCCCATCAAAGCAATCTCATCTAAAGACCACCAGCCAAGAAAATATAAGAGACATCATATAGAGTTAAGTTATATGACATGACACAAGAGTAGTGAAGAAGTCAAACTGTATCATCTTATAGCCTCCCACTCATAGATGTGTCACAACTCATTACTGATGAACAAGACTCTACTAGACGTGCAAATATGAGACTATGGACCCTAAAACTACTTTTTACAACCTCATGCTCGGATACCAGTTTGTCCCGACTGGGAGCACCCCCTAGAAGTAACATGGCTTACTTGACCTCTCAGAGGTCTTATACAAGCCCATAGTAATAATTCATCGCATTGTTATAGGAAATTTAGCGGAAAATATAAAACTTTTCATAGCACATCATATGCTAGAATCATCACTTCATATATATAAAATTTCATAATACATAGTTATACTCTATGTCTCTTTTGCCATAGGGACATGAACCTTAACAACAAAAAATAATAATCTAGCTAGTACATATATGTGAATAATAACTTGACATATGAAATCCATGAATCTTAAGGATCTCTTTCTTGAGCTTGAGAAAACATGTATCAAGCCCTTCACTTTAAGAGACATATTCTAGTCATACATCACCTAAACTTTGAGTAAAAATATCTAGAACCTTCCCTTAGGTCGTTAACTCAAACTACCTAAAACACTGCCCTGACCTACGAGACCATGTACTCGAACTGTGGGTCCTCCCATGGCCCATACTTGTAAAACTTCAAAAATCCAAGACGTGTCGTCAAGCCTAACATAGGTGTCATGATGTATAGACACTGTTTTTTAAGGTATTTTAATGAATATAGGTTATTTTGGAAGCTTATAAACTCCATAACGTTCGGAAGTTGGTTCAAAGAGGTACTAGCGTGCCTTAACCTATTTGACTAGTTTTTATTAGTCGGAAATTAATGAAATTTAGTGAAATGTGTGTGAGACGTGTTAAATATTTTCCATGGTCTAAAATTCTGGGTACGACTCCCCAAGGACAAACCAAGGGCCCTTGCAGGTTGGTGTCAACACTGCCTGGGCAATGTGCATCGATGAGATGCAGGCTACGGTGCGTGTGTGGATCGACGGGGCGTCGGTGCCAACTATCGTCCCACACTTAGACAGAATAGGGAAGCCCTCGCCTTCACGAGTCTCTGAACAAGAAGACGGTTGTTCAGGACAGAGGGTGGACCAACCGTCGCCTCAGAGACGGCCCGTCTACGTGGTTCTGTCTGTGAGGGTCCATTTTGCTGCACAATTTAAGTTAAGTCCAATAAAATAATTAAGGGGTTTAGGGGTAATTTAGGGATTAAAGGAAGATAAATTAACTAATTAAATCCACCATATAAATACCCCAACCCCCATTAGTCTAAACACAACTCACAAAATAAACTCTCTACCTTCTCTCTTCTTTCTCTCTCTATTGGAAGACACCATTGAAGACTGAGCTAAGGAAGGACTTTGGGGGATGTAAAGGGACAATTTCATCTTTAAATCCTTGTTAAAATGTTGAGGTATGGGATCTCTTCATCTCTGAGACCTCTTTCCTCAAAGGGTTCATTCAAAATATTTCCAAAACTTGAGTTTTCAAGTGGGTTTCATCTAATCTCGAAATTGAAGTTATGAATTGAGTTGTTGATGATTTATTTAGGTTATATTTAATAGATTAACATGTATCTTAATTTTATTATGATAATTGTTGATGGTTTGGTCTAAATTGAAGAACATGACCATATACTCCTAACCCTAGATTGTGATCTTGACCTATATTGTATTGTGATCATTCAATTGACTGGGTTATTGATTAGATTACTATCCTATGGTGTTATTATGAATAAATTAGGATGAATTATAGGTCTATCATTCTAGATCTTGATATGTGATTTAGGTTATGAAGTATATTGTGAACTTGACCTAAGTATCTTGTCTTAAACTATGATCTAGTGTTGAATTGTGTTATAGTGATGTAATTGGCTTTGTTATCTTATTGGTTATCATAGTGTGATGATGTTACTCCCCTAATTCGGTTGATTTATGGGTTGATGGTAAGACTTTGGTTAAGAATTGTGAAGGAGACTTGGTAAGTCTTATGATCCCTATACTTTACTTCAATTTATAGTGAATTGTGATTAAGCCATGATATTGTGTTGGAGTGTGCCTTGATTAGGTTTGATAGGGTGGTATGATGTTGAATTTAAATGTCTTGACTATGGTTGTAAGGTTTATTAAGGTTAAAGGTTATGAGGGTGTTAATAACAACCAATGTGCCTTATTATGAATAAACATGTAAATGTGTTGACCTTACTTATATGGATTGTGAGGAGAAGACTATGTTTATGCAATTCATATTGAGCTATGATGGTGATGATTATACAAGGTATAGACCCTATGACTTAAACTAAGTTATGATTGATAAATAAAGATTAAAGACATTTTGATAACAGACTTAGATTAGCACCGAGTGAACTTGACAATGGGAGGTGATGACTTTCCAAAAGAGGAAGAGTTACCCTATAGTTCTATATGTGATGTTGACTCCCCTTTGAGGGATACTCATTTCATTGATTCCCATGAGATGTGGCCCCAATTGCCAAGTGGTATGTAGAGGGAAATACCTATCTCTTAGTTCTTGAACTATGTTGCCCCCATAGGAAGACTAGCTAGTGGATCCACCTAAAATGCTACATTTATGTTTGGTTTTACTTTGGCCGGTAGACCACCTTCCACCGATGTAAGGTTTTATAACATCGGATTCCACACATAGCTCATGTGGTCTATGTCAGTTAAGGCAAGTGTTCCCTAAACTAAAATGAAGTAATGATGTATAAACTAACTAAAGTGACTTGACGGGTTTGACTTAGCTTAGGTAGGGGTATGGGACTCTACCTATGTCTTGCACTAGTTTGCCTTGATAGGAGCTTTCTGAGGTTAATATTATGTATGTATATTATGATAAATGTAAATAATCTTATATGATGATTATGAGTCTTATGATCATGTAATTGGTCTTTATTGCTAAAGTATGAAGCTTTGTGTACTTGGAAGCTATGTTATGTGAAGTGGGTTACTATTTATGGTTCTTATTGGGTTACTTGATTGATTAAGGTTATGGGGCTTTTCTTGGTTATTACACTTGTTGACTTTATGAGGATTTATGATTAGCTGTCTTGCTTTGCTATTTACATGATGAACTCTAATTCATACTTGTGATGTTATTACTTGGTGATAGAGTTATATGATATTATGGGTTCAAGTATGTTGATATGCGTATAGTTTGCTTTGACTTGTTGCACATGTCTAAATGATTGGTATGGTTTGTTTGATTGTGCATAAACCTTTAACGAGGTAAAATGGCATGATTTAACTAAATGTCCCGTTTTAGCATGTTTTGTTGTTATATGTGGATATGGTCTCATACTTAGTACATGTGGCGTACTAACCCCATTTTCTCCCTTTTCCCAAACATTTTAGGTTCCGGTCGTTGAAGGATGATTCGAGACAACTTGAAAAAGACTTGGATATTCTCTACCATCCAAGTGGGTAGGTCCTCACTTTCCGAGGGTGATACCGATATCTAGCTTATGGAGTTGCTTTACATTTTAGACTCTTATGTTCATTCTATTTTGTTTGAATACAATTTGTATAAGCCTATATGTGGCTTCTTGGTATTGATGTAGGGTTATGCCCAAATTGATATGATCGTTTTAGATCGTTATGAGATGAGACGACTTTGAGACTCTATTTTATGTTATATATATGTATGTGCAATAAAAGTAGAAGACTATGTAATCTTCATATACGAAAAGTCTATTTATACTCGATATAACTATATGTATGTTTATGTAGAGGTCTATGTAAACCTCAATGTAGAAATAGTAAAAGTTTTAAATTCTTCTGTATTTTTTACTCATGAATGCAATGATGAAAACTAAGGGGCTAGTCTTAGTCCTCAAAGAGGACGACGACGCCGGTTATGTCTAGGGGGTAAACCTGGATGTGAAAAACTTGGTATCAAAGAATCAGGTTAAATATCCTTGATAATGATGTCTCTCTCAACCATGTCTATATAGATTCGTATTCATAATTGTGAAGCGCACCACACTTATGGATAGGAATTTAAACGATGCTTAGGAATCTATCTCTTTTCTTGGAAATCAAATATCGTGACATTATAGTATACTTATGGTGTGTTTTTGCATCTAATCCTATTTTTGTGATTATAGGAGCAATGAACACTCGAAGGAATGCGGCACGAAGACTTGAAGAGGAGATTGCCAATACGGGAGCTCCTCCCCGTGGTGATCAAGTTCCTCCTCTTGAAGAAGATGTTGTGGATGACCAAGATCCGGTCAATCCTCCACCATTGACGAATGAAAATATAAGGGCTGCCTCTCTCCAAATGGCCCAAGCCATTACTATTCAAGCTCAAGCCGCTACTATTCAAGCCCAAGCTATGCCGGCCCAAGCTAATAAGGAGGTTGTACCCCGAGCCAATCAACAAGTCTCTACCACGTCATCTCGTGTAAGGTACTTCACTCGGATTAATCCTCCTACGTTCTATGGGTCTAAGGTCGATGAAGACCCCCAAGACTTCATCGATGAGGTTTATAAGAAACTCTTTGCCATGGGGTTAAGCACTAGTGACAAGGTAGAGTTAGCCACATATCAACTCAAAGATGTGGTTCAAACTTGGTATGTGCAATGGAGGGACAATAAGCCTCTTCGGGGTGGACCGGTGACTTGGGAGATCTTCAAGAAGGTATTCCTTGATCGGTTCTTTCATAGGGAGATGAGAGAAGCTAAAGTGGTGGAGTTCATCAACCTTCTTCAAGGAGGTATGAGTGTTCTTGAGTACTCCATGAAATTTACTCAATTGTCAAAATATGCTCGTTCCGTGGTTTCTGATCTTAGAGATTAAATGAGTCGCTTTGTGATGTGGGTGTCGGAATACTTGCAAGAGGAGTTTCATTCGGATATGCGACATGACAACATGAACATTTCTCGTCTTATGGCGCATGCTAGACAAGTGGAGGAGGCAAGGGCTAGGAGGAAGAGTAGAGATGTTAAGAGGGCAAGATCCTTTGAAGGTGGTTCTTCAAAGAGTAGGATTGAGATTCAAGACAAGCCTAGGTTCAAGAAGAGGTTCTTTAATCAAGTTCCATCCAAGTTCCCTAAGTCTCGTGATGACAAGGTGTCAAAACCTAGAGCTCAAAAGGGAAGAAGTGGGAACTCACCAAATGAGAAGCCTACATGTGCTAAGTGTGGAAAAGGTCATTTTGGTGAATGTTTGATCGGAACGGGCAATTGTTTTGGTTGTGGAAAGAGTGGCCACAAGGTTAGAGATTGTCCTAACTTGAAGGGGCAAGAGAAGAGTGGGCAATCAAGTGGTTCAAATGAGGCTCCAACGAAGAACCGCTTCTATGCTCTCCGCTCTAGGGGTGAGCAAGAGACTTCTCCCGACGTGGTGACCGGTATGTTAAAAGTCTTCTCTATTGTTGTATATGCCTGACTTATTCCTGGAGATACTTTATCATTTGTTACCCCTCTATTATCTAAAAAGTTTGATACCTTACCCGATATCTTGCATGATCCCTTCTTAGTATCTACTCCGGTGGGTGAGTCGGTAGTTGCAAAGAGGGTATATAGAAATTGTACTACAATGTTGCCCAATATAGTTTCTAATGTAGATCTAGTAGAACTAGATATGCTTGATTTTGACATAATTTTGGGTATGGATTGGTTGCACTCTTGTTTTGCCACTATTGATTGTAGAACGAGGGTGGTGAGGTTTAATTTCCCAAATGAACCCGTCGTTGAGTGGAAGGGGGGAAGATCTATTCCTAGAGGTTGTATCATTTCTTGTCTAAAAGCTTGCAAAATGATCTCTAAGGGTTGTCTATATCATATAGTGAGAGTCCAAGACCTTGACTCCGAAATTCCTCCCATTGAGTCGGTCCCCCTAGTGAGTGAATTTCTAGAGGTTTTCCCTAATGACCTTCCCGATATTCCTCCCGAACAGGAAATTGATTTCGATATCGATTTGTTTTTGGGAAAAAACCCCATTTTGATTCCTTCTTATCGGATGGCTCCGGCCTAATTGAAGGAATTGAAGGCACAACTTAAAGATTTACTAGATAAGGGTTTCATAAGGCCTAGTATTTCTCCATGGGGTGCTCCGGTTTTGTTTGTAAAGAATAAGGATGGGTCCTTGAGTATGTGTATTGATTATCGCCAACTCAAAAAAGTCATTATTAAGAACAAGTATCCTCTCCCTCGGATTGACGACTTATTTGATCAACTCCAAGGGGCAAGCTACTTTTCAAAAATTGACTTGAGATCGGGGTATCACCAACTTAGGGTGAGAGGTGAGGAGATACAAAAGACAACATTTCAAACTAGATATGGCACAATGAGTTCTTAGTTATGTCCTTTGGTCTCACTAATGCTCCGACGGTGTTTATGGACCTAATGAATAGGGTGTTTCGAAGTTAGTAATGATTCATTTGTCATTGTCTTCATTGACGACATCTTGGTATATTATAAAAATGAGAGTGATCACATGGGTCATTTGAGGGTGGTATTGCAAACCCTTAAAGAACATCAATTGTTTGCCAAGTATAGCAAATGTGAGTTTTGGTTAAGGTTGGTGGCATTTCTTGATCATATCATCTCTAGTGAAGGAGTTGAGGTTGATCCAAGGAAAATGGAGGCGGTGAGAAGTTGGCCTACACCATTGACTCCAACCGACATTAGGAGTTTCTTGGGTCTAGCATGTAACTATCGGAGGTTTATGGATGGTTTTGTGCCCATAGCATCTCCATTGACTACGTTGACCCAAAAGAGTAAGAAGTTGGATTGGCCGGAGGCATGTGAAAAGAGCTTCCAAATCTTTAAAGATAGGCTTACTTCTGCTCCGGTGTTGACTTTACCGGAGCATACAAAGGGCTTCATTGTGTATTGTGATGCATCCCGTGTGGGTTTGGGTGTGTGCTTATGCAACATAGGAAGGTTATTGCCTATGCTTCTAGGAAACGTAAGGTGCATGAGAGGAACTATCCCACTCATGATCTTGAGTTAGCGGCCGTTGTGTCTGCCTTGAAAATATGGAGGCATTACTTGTACGGTGTCCATGTTAATGTCTTCACCGACCATAAGAGTCTCCAATATGTGTTTACCCAAAGGGAGTTGAAACTCCGACAAAGAAGGTGGTTAGAATTGTTGAAATATACTACATATGTGTCCTATATCACCCCGGCAAGGCCAATGTAGTTACGGATGCTCTAAGTCGTGTGTTTCACATAGATGAAGCCCTGAAAGACCTAGTCAAAGATTTTCGTAGGTTGGCTAGTTTGGGTGTGAGGTTGGAAAATTCTCCGAATGGTGGCATGTTTGTTCAACATAACTCCAAGTCATCTTTGGTGGTTGAGGTGAAGTCCAAACAACACCTTGATCAACCATTGATGGAATTGAAAGAGTCGGTCCTTGGTAAGCTAAATGAATCATTCTCCCTAGGGGGTGATGGTGTTTTGAGGTACCAAGGGAGATTGTGTGTTCCCAAGGTAGATGGGTTGAGGAATCGGATCCTTGAAGAAGACTATAGGTCCCACTACTACATGCATCCGGGTGCCACAAAGATGTACCGTGACCTTAAGGAAACTTATTGGTGGGAAGGTTTGAAGAAAGACATAGCGGAATTTCTTGCTAAATGTCCAAATTGCCAACAAGTGAACGCGAAACATCTAAAGTCGGGTGGCTTACTACAAGAAAGCCAAATTCCTACTTGAAAGTGGGAAGACATCAATATGGAGTTTGTGGTAGGTTTGCCTAAGACCCAAAAACAATATGACTCCATATGGGTGGTGGTTGATAAATTGACCAAGTCCGATCATTTTATTCTCGTCAAGTCTACTTATTCGGCGGAAGATTTTGCAAAGATCTTCATAGATGAGATTGTGTGTGGCCATGGTATTCCGTTATCCATCATATCGGATAGGGGTGCACAATTCACATCTAGGTTTTGGAGGTCGTTTCAAGAAGGGTTGGATACTAAGGTGAAGTTGAGTACCGCTTTTCATCCCCAAACAGATGGTCAAGCGGTACGTACTATTCAAATCCTTGAGGATATGCTTAGAGCTTGTGTCATCGATTTCAAAGGGAGTTGGGATAAGCACTTGCCTTTGGTAGAGTTTGCTTACAATAATAGTTTCCATTCATCCATTTCCATTGCTCCCTATGAAGCCTTGTATGGTAGGAGGTGTAAGTATCCTATTGGGTGATTTGAAGTCGGTGAGTGTTCGGTTCTTGGTCCCGATTTGATTTATAAGACTCTGGAGAAAGTTCATACTATAAGGAATCGCTTGAAAATGGCCTATAGTCGGCAAAAGTTGTATGCCGATCATAGGAGGAGGGATCTTGAGTTTGAAGAATGTGATAAGGTGTATTTAAAAATTTCACCTACGAAGGGGGTTGTTAGATTTGTCAAGAAAGGAAAGTTAAGTCCTCGTTATTTGGGTCCCTATGAAATCTTGCAAAGGGTTGGTAAGGTTGCCTATGAGTTGAGGTTGCCTAGTGAATTGGCTTCGGTTAATTCGATTTTCCATGTTTCTATGTTAAAGAAGTTTGTCAGTGATCCCGAGTACATTCTTCCTATTGAGGGTCTTGGTGTCAAAGAAAACCTCTCTTATGAGGAGGTTCTAGTTCAAATTCTTGATAGGCAATTAAAAAGGTTGAGGAACAAAGAGGTGGTTTCCGTAAAAGTGTTATGGAAAAATCACCTAGTTGAGGGTGCAACATGGGAGGCCGAGGGCAACATGATGTCCCGTTACCCTCATTGTTTTTGATAATTAAGGTTAGTAATTCTTTTTAATAATATAAATATGACTAGAAACTGAAGTTTCTTGATTTTTGGGTGAAGTTTTGCAAAATGTGCATTTTTGAGTACTTCACATTGGAGTTACAGTGATCTGTGCCTATGAACTTGAAATTTTTGCTTTTGGCTTGTTTTGAGTTATGTGGTGCATTTTGACATGGTGAGTCTTTATGTAATAATGTATGGCATGTTGATAAGTTGAACTTGATTCTAATTAACTCGTGTATATCAAGTTGAGCTCTTATTGTTGTTGTGAGAAGGAAATGCCTCATGAAGTAATGTTTGAGTCTCATATTTGGTAATTGAAGTTTTGAATTGCCTTGATTGAAATGATATGTATTATGTTGTCTTGCATTGATTTTGGTTGGGCTGCTAGTCTTGATTCTATTCCTTCCTTCAAAAGAATTTTAGTGTCATTCGGGGACGAATGTTCCTAAGAGGGGGATAATGTAACACTTCAAAAGTCCAAGACGTGTCGTAAAGCCTAAGATAGGTGTAATAAAGTGTAGACACTGTTTTTAAGGTTATTTTAATGAATATAGGTCATTTAGGATGTTTAGAAACCAAAACGTCCAAGAACGTCCATGACGTTCGGAAGTTGGTCCAAACAGGTACTAGCGTGCCTTAGCCTATTTGACTAGTTTTTATGAGTCGTAAATTGATAAAGTTTAGTAAAAATGTGTATGACACGTCTTAAATATGTTCCATAGTCGAAAAGTCCGGGTACGACTCCCCAAGGACCAACCAAGGGCACTTGAGGAGGACCCTTACAGGTTGGTGTCAACACTGCCTTGGCAGTGTGCATCGACGAGATGCAGGATATGGTCCGTGTGTCGATCGATGGGGCGTCGATGACAACCCTAGTCCCACACTTATCCAGAATAGGGAATCCCTCGCCTGCACAAGTCTTTGACCAAGACGACGGTTGTGCAGGACGGAGGGTGGACCAACCGTCGACTCACAGACGGCCCATCGACGGGTTCCGTCTGTGAGGTTCCATTTTGCTGCACAATTTAAATTAAGTCCAATTAAAATAATTAAGGGGTTTAGGGGTTATTTAGGGAATAAAGGAAGATAAATTAACTAATTAAACCCCCCATATAAAGACCCCAACCCTCACTAGTCTAAACACAACTCACAAAATAAACTCTCTACCTTCTCTCTTCTTTCTCTCTCTATTGGAAGACACCATTGAAGACTAAGCTAAGGAAGGTCTTTGGGTGCTGGAAGGGACAATTACATCTTCAAATACTTGTCAAAATGTTGAGGTATGGGATCTCTTCACCTTTAAGACCTCTTTCCTCAAAGGGTTCATTCAAAATATTTCCAAAACTTGAGTTTTCAAGTGGGTTTCATCTAATCTCGAAATTGAAGTTATGAATTGTTGATGATTTCTATTGGTTATATTGAATATATTAACATGTATCTTAACTTGATTATGATAATTTTTTATGGTTTGGTCTAAATTGAAGAACATGACCTTATACCCCTAAACCTAGGTGGTGATCTTGACCTATATTGTATTATGATCATTCAATTGACATGGTTATTGATTAGATTACTATCCTATGGTGTTATTATGAATAAATTAAGATGAATTATAGGTCTATCATGATAGTTCTTGAGATGTGATTTAGGTTATGAAGTATATTGTGAAATTGACCTAAGTATCTTGTCTTAAAATATGATCTAGTATTGAATTGTGTTATAGTGATGCAATTGGCCTTGTTATCTTATTGGTTATCATTGTGTGATGATGTTACTCCCCTAATTGGGTTTATTTATGGGTTGATGGTAAGACCTTGGTTAAGAATTTTGAAGGAGACTTGGTAAGTCTTATGATCCCTATGCTTTACTTCAATTAATGGTGAATTGTGATTAAGCCATGATGTTGTGTTGGAGTGGTTTTCATTAGGTTTGATAGGGTGGTATGATGTTGAATTGAAATTTCTTGACTATGGTTGTAAACGTTAATTAAGGTGAAAGGTTATGAGGGTGTAAATAACTACCGATCTGCCTTATTATGAATGAACATGTAAATGTGTTGACCGTACTGATATGGATTATGATGAGAGGACTATGTTCATGCAATTCATATTGAGCTATGATGATGATGATTATACAAGGGCTAGACCCTATGACCTAAACTAAGCTATGATTGATAAATGAAGATTAAACACATTTTGATAAGGGACTTAGCTTAGCACCGAGTGAACTTGACAATGGGAGGTGATGACTTTCCAATAGAGGAAGAGTTACCCTATAGTTCTATACGTGATCTTTACTCCCCTTTATGGGATACTCATTTAATTGATTCCCATGATACAAGGCCCCAATTACCAAGTGGTATGTAGAGGGAAATACCTATCTCTTAGTTCTTGAACTATGTTGCCCCCATAGGAAGACTAGCTAGTGGATCCACCTAGAAACCTACGTTTATGTTAGATTTTACTTTGGCCGGTAGACCACCCTCCATCGGTGTAAAGTTTTACAACACCGGATTCCACACTTAGCTCAAGTGGTCTATGTCGGTTAAGGCAAATGTTCGCTAAACTAAAATGAAGTAATGATGTATAAACTAACTAAAGTGACTTGACGGGTTTGACTTAGCTTAGGTAGGGGTATAGGACTCTACCTATGTCTTGCACTAGTTTGCCTTGATAGGAGCTTTATGAGGTTAATATTATGTATGTATATGATGATAAATGTAAATAATCTTATATGATTCTTATGATTCTTATGATCATGTAATTGGTCTTTATTGCTAAAGTATGAAGCTTTGTGTACTTGGAAGCTATGTTATGTGAAGTGGGTTACTATTTATGGTTCTTATTGGGTTACTTTATTCAGTAAGGTTATGGGGCTTTTCTTGGTCATTACACTTGTTGACTTTATGAGGATTTATGATTAGTTGTCTTGCTTTGCTATTTACATGATGAACTCTTATTCATACTTGTGATGTTATTACTTGGTGATAGAGTTATATGAGATTATGGGTTCAAGTATGTTGATATGCGTATAGTTTGCTTTGACTTGTTGCACATGTCTAAATTATTGGTATGGTTTGTTTGATTGTGCATAAACCTTTAACGAGGTAAAATGGCATGATTTAACTAAATGTCCCATTTTAGCATGTTTTGTTGTTATATGTGGATATGGTCTCATACTTAGTACATGTGGCGTACTAACCCCATTTTCTCCCTTTTCCCAAACATTTTAGGTTCCAGTCGTTGAAGGATGATTCGAGATGACTTGAAGAAGACTTGGATATTCTCTACCATCCAAGTGGGTAGGTCCTCACTTTCCGAGGGCGATGCCGATATCTAGTTTATGGTGTTGCTTTAGAGCCTATATGTGGCTTCTTGGTATTGATGTAGGGTTATGCCCAAATTGCTATGATCGTTTTAGATGGTTATGACATGAGACGACTTTGAGACTCTATTTTATGTAATATATATGTATGTGCAATAAAAGTAGAAGATTATGTAATCTTCATATACGAAGAGTCTATGTATACTCGATATAACTATATGTATGTGTATGTAGAGGTCTATGTAAACCTCAATGTAGAAATAGTAAAAGTTTTATATTCTTCTATATTTTTTACTCATGAATGCAATGATGAAAACTAAGGGGCTAGTCTTAGTCCTCAAAGAGGACGACGACGCCAGTTACATCTAGGGGGTAAACCCGGATGTCACAATACTGGTCAAGGTTGGATGGGAATTGTGGCTTTAGTTTAGGTTTCTTGACCAAGGAAACAAACCCACGAGGCGTGGATCCCCCTACAGGGCCTGGGTACTTCTCTTGGATGCTTCCCTAGGCAAATTTATAAGGTTCGCCTACACGTCCCTTATTGATTATTGGAGTGTCGTACCTTGACGTCCAACCCTGAAACCATTATTCAAAGTACATGAATTAATATCTACTACTTTAATCCTCATGAAAAACTCTTGAATTCCCATGAAAATCTCTAATTTACCTACAGAGCTACAAAGTGTAAAATTGTGGAGGTTCATATGGGGTGTATGAAGTACCCGTAATATGTTCCCTTAGCTTGTGTTTATAACCTTACCTGTTGTGTACAATGTGATTAGGTACTCACACCTTGCTTCTACATTTTTGTAGGTTATGAGCCTTTATCTTCGTGATACCTTCTATTCTCTTCATTTTAGAGGCTTTCTACGGAGATTGTTGAGGTAGAGATTTTTCATATAATCTGACCTCCTTACTAATGTTAATGTATTTGTTTTACTTGAATGATAACTTTATTTGATACTTGAGTATCTTATTTCAATTGTAGTATATACATTAGAGGCTTATACATGTGATAATCAGGTTTAGGGATTGAGTTAACTTGACATGTTATTCGTATTAGTAATTCATATTGTACTCCTATTTTTATTTTATTTCCTCATTTTATAAAAAAATTTGGGATTTAGGCAAAATTGTCTTGGTGGGATAAGACGAGTGTCATCAAATACATTTTTTAATTTTGACATCACCCTCATACCAATCACGAGTTTCTTTATCGAATTCTTCCATGAAATTAGTTTTCTTGACATTTCATTCTTCAATCATTATTGGAGTTTGATGAGTTCTTGTGACGAGGGTTTGAGTTAGAGGATAATGCTTAATGAAATTTGAGTAGGTATTCATTTACTCATTTTGGTATACTAATCTAAGAGTTTTGGAAGAAATCAATCTATTCTAGTTTAATTAGGGCCAAATTTTGAGAAGACAAATATGTTCAAACAATAAGGGAAAGTGGTGGAGCAACGCACCACGGGTGCTCAAGGAGGGCTGGCGCATCATTCCACAGGTTCGCAGGGAGGATGGCGCACTACGCTTGTAGTGCTCCTAAAATGGGCTGACATTGATGTGAGGCTGGCGCCCTACTCATCTTATAACGTTCGTTTCGACTAAGTTCTTTTATAACATATCTTAATTTTATCCTGATTTTAACTGTCCAAACGTTATCTATTAATTGAGAAATCCTATATATCATAAACATTATACTTGAATTCATAATTCAAATTGGAGGTAGAGCTAAGAGTACAGTGTCCCTTTGAGTCTTTTCGAGGAGTCTTCTAAAATTACCTATAATTTGTTTCAATACTCGATTATCTGAGTATGAGAATGATAACTGAGAATCCAGGAGTATACATTATTATTGAGATCCTTGATTTGAGTTGTTCATATCCATAATTCCATGAAAACTCCATAAATTGAGTATCATTAAGAGGAGTAGTGTAACAACCCTAAAAATGAATAAGATAAATACTTAAGGTGTCAAGAATGCTTGCGATTAGACCAAGGTTCACACGGATTGATACGCGTAGAACCAGACCTCAAAACCCTTACTACGACCAAGCCAACTAACTTGGGGAGTTAATTGAGCTTGGAAAGGTTGGAACCAACCATGTGAGGCTCTCAAAAACGAAGATTTAATGAAAAGAGTCTTTACCGGACTTAAAAGAAAAAAATTTAAGTTTTGAAGGTCCAGGGGTAAAATGGTCTTTTCTAGGCCAAGGGCAATATTGTAATTACCCTGAGGAATTAATTAATTAGTTTAATTAAAAAGAGCAATTCGGGTTGGGGCGACCCGAAGTGACCCATTTTCGCAAATAGGGTGTCACTCGGGTTCGAGCCCCACTAGAAGCATCAAATTAAGGATTTAATTGTTGATTAAAAATCTAATTTTTTCAAGGGCATAATGGTCCTTTCCCTAAGCTAATTAAATCAGGTTTTTATTTAAAAATTATTAAGGAGTCCTAGTTTGACTAATTCCCAAACTAAAACTCCTATTATTTGTCTACTCTCTCACAATCTCTCTCTCACGTTTCATCACTCTCTCTCTCTCACGATTAGTTTCTACCAAAAAACAACAAAGAAATGAAAATACATCAAGAGTTCTTCACACTTGAAGAACTCACACAAAAATTTGAGAAAGACAAAGTAACCAAAAACGTCAAGGCAAAGAGAGGTTGTTCGTCGAGTGGTGTGTACGTTGAGGAGGGTTGGACTGATTTTGGAAAAGGTTTTGGGCAGAAAATTCACGTTTGAACAATCAAATTAAGGTGTGGGTTTCTTCTCTCTTGGTCCCTTTCCCAAGAGACCCCTTACAATTCAAGATATTCACTCCGAAACTAGGGTTGTTTCCCTTTTGCATGTCCTTGTCACTAGCTCCCAATGATTTCGTAGGTTGGGTTTTGTTTGCTGGTAGATTTAGGTATTTGTGATGTTTTTATGTTGAATGTGAATATGTTTATGTGCGTGAAATCACGAAAATGATAACCAATGTGTAATCGAAGAAAATGTGTGTGTGTGTGTACGTTGGCAGTGATTTTAGCCACTGTTTGGAGACGTGTAAGGCATGTTTTTCTTCTTGTATTCTATGTCTTAAAGTTGTGCATAGTGTGATGTTCATAAGGTGTGTGAAGTTACAAATTTTGAGTGAAAACGATTAACTAATGTAACCCCTAAACTACATACTAAGTGCTTGGTGAAATGCCCTAAGAAACTAACATGAAAAGTTGATTAAAGGAAGCTAAAAAATTATGAATGAATTTCCAGATTTGTGTACTATAGTTTCGGTCAACAAGGAGATTAAAATCTGGGTTTTTAAAGTGAAAATAAAAAAAGTGAGGTCAATGGGAATTCAACCCAAGACCTCACACGTTAAGAAGGCTAAAAATGTGAAGGGGGGCTAAGGGGAATCGAACCTGGCTACTGATTTCGCGATAAAGGAAAAAGAAAATAGGGGCTGGGGGGAATCAAACCTGGCTACTGATTTCGAGAGAAGGGAAAAAGAAAATGGGGCTGGGGGAAATCGAACCTGGCTACTGGTTTCGCGAGAAGGAAAAAAATGAAAATGGGGCTGGGGGGAATCGAACCTGGCTACTGGAGGAGAAAGAAGAGAAAAATAAATTAAATAAATAAATGGGAGGCGTGGCATTCGAACCAACGACCTCCAGGCAGCGAGTGAAAGAGGAGAAAATAAATAAAAGGAAACGTGAGGCGTGGGAATCGAACCCACGACCTCAAGGCTGGAAATGGAGAGGAGCGAAAATAATTAATAAAACAAAGTGAGGCTGTGGGGGCTCGATCCCACAACCTCATTGCCAAGTACACTTAGCCTAGGGAAAATTAAATTAAAAAAAATATAGAAGGCTGTGGGGGTTCGAACCCACCAACTCACAGCCTCTAGCGAAGTTAAATTAAATCAAGGAGGTTGTGGGGGTTTGAACCCACAACCTCCCTAGCCCAGCGAATTAAATAAAAAAAATAAAAGAGGCTGTGGGGGTTTGATCCCACAACCTCTTGATTTAGGCAAAATTGGGCAATGAAATATTAATGAAAAATAAAAAGAGGTTGTGGGGGTTCGAACTCACAACCCTTCGGCCAATTTAAGAGGAAAATTAAGTAGAAAATTAATGATACGATGTTAATGTTGGGATTTAATCTAGAGTTCTAATGTTATGAATATTAAAAATAAAATCAACGAAAAATGTAAATGATATCCAAGTGATTCAAACTTGGGTTTCCTTGCCCAAACTTCCGTATTGATACATAAGTCATACGTGAACAAAATATCCAAGAATAATGCCTCCTACTTAGATCGGAATCAAGATCTTGGCATATATACAAGATACATAAGTCTTGTACTACATAATCTTAGGAATGTATGAATCACTTAACGAATTATGAATGAAGCCTCATGGCTTTGTGTATAGACTCATAAGTCTAGCATACGCTTAAAAGTAAGTGAACCTAAGATGTATGTACTGAATAATGAAATGAACTATGAAATGATGAAACCCTAGAAGGGTTAAGTAAGGGTATGAAACAGACTAATGGCCAAGTATATTGGCATATGATGAAATGAACATTCACGTAAGATGAGGTGAGTAATTATGAAGATTAAATGTGCTAATGACAATGAATGTGGTGACAACATGATATGAGGCTAATGCAAATGATGAGAATAATCTCAAACGAGCCTAAGTAAATGTTACCAAAATGTACTCACCTATGAGAGTGTAAAGTTAATGAAAAGACCAGTCTCTATGAACACTCTAATGAAAGTATTGAGATTAACACACTTAATACAAATGATGAGATGAGAAATCATCTATTGAGCTATGATGTCCTCATACTAGAAGCCAGCTTCCATGACGTATGAGTTGAATGTAATGGAACATTATACTGAGCACCGATAGACTAGATATGAGCGGTGATGCCTTCTTTCGGGAAGGGCGGAGGTTCACGTAACTCTCATGAGATGAGACTGTCCGGCTTGCCAGGTATGGGTCTCCTTATATCTCCTAGTCTTTGAACCTATACTGCCAATATAGGGATCTGGCGGGGTTAAATTCCCATGTATGCTAGCATGTTTTGGGTCACCATGGCCGGTGATTCCACCTCTTTTTGGTGTGGGGGAGACACTGGATTTCATGATTCTCACATGATCTATGTCGGTTAAAGTTAAAGTTCCCAATGTATGAATGAGGCCAGCCTCAAATGAAGCACATAATGAAATGAATGATACCAAAGGTGTTAGGATAGGATAATCAAGAGGTGAGCTAGATTCAGGTAATGACATTAGGTTATTCTTGATCATTGCACAGCAAACCCGATGAAAGTCTTAAACTACACCCTAGGTATAGCTGGTTTTCACACTGGCCTATGAATGAAATGAAATTAAGTACGTATGAATGAATGAAGCAGACTCTGTGTTTGCTAATGAAGACTCCCTAGTTGAGGTCCCATATGTTGAGCCCTCAATTATGGAAAGTCTTAATGTCAAGTCCATGATTCCAAGGTCTCATGGCATATTAATGAATGATATGAAAGAAGCTATGTGTTCTATGTTATGTGCTATGATATGTGTTATATGTAAGATGTTATGTGTTGTGTGCAATATGATATTTATGATGATACATGTTACTCTCATGTCATGACTTTCCTAATCCAAATTTGGAAAGCTCAGTGACTTGCCTAATCCAAATTTGGAAAGCTCACTGACTTTTCTAATCCAAATTTGGCAAGTCCACTGACTTGACTTCCCATAATCATGTTGTTAGGGAAGAGCTATTCTTTCTCATGCATGTCCTTGGTGTGTGCTTGCATATACCCATACTTAGTACAAGTGTGTACTAACCCTATACAACTATACTATTTTAGGTACAGGCACAGGTGGACGATAGAGCTACAGGATCATTGTTGCAGCTATCCGGACGTCCAGCATTCATCCAAAGTTGGTAGGTCCTCATGCTTTCAAGGATGCTACTGTTTTATATTCTAGCTTAGTTTTAGAGTTGAGCTAGTGGAGCATGTTCCACTAGCGTTTCTTTCCTGTTTTTATTCAGACTTTGTATTGGTGCCATTTTGGCAATTATACACCTATTACTTATTGAACTATTTCTTTCAGTTGCTTATCTCTTAATGTTAGATGGTTGATGGTGAACAATTATGAAATGATAAGAATGTTTAACAAGTATGTTAAGAAACAAAAAGTTTCAAATTTTCCGCTAAAATTAACCTAGATGAAGGAAGAATGACGTAAGTAGGCTGGTCTGCGACCTCTGAGAGGTCAACAACGCCGGTCTCGTCTGGGGTCTAGACTCCGGTCGTGACAAAGTTGGTATCAGAGCACTAGGTTAAATTTCAATAATAATGAGTTCACATCAACCACATTGAGTAGTTTCTAAGTCATGGTAGTGAAGTGCACCACTATCCTGGATTAGAGACTGCATGATGCATAGGAAAACTTCCCTTTTTCTGATCTTATCGTGCTTCTCCTAAAGTTTAATTTCTTGGTGTTATGAGCGTGTATAACATCAATCTTTGTTGTTTTCAGAGAATGATATACTAGGAGGACTATTGGTCAGAGGAGAGGAGGTGCAGCTGCTGGGAACAATCAGGTTCCACCCCAGGCTCCAGCTGATGGAGTGGCTATGCCAGTTAACCCAGCTGGGTTGAATGATGCTGAGGTGAGGGCATCTATGGCCCAGATGGCACAGGCCATTACTATGCAGTCCCATGCTATGACTGCCCAGGTCAACTGGCAGGATGTTCAGAGGGAGAACCCACCGGTTTGTAGCGTGGCTGACAGTCTAAGAGACTTCACGAGGATGAATCCTCCTATTTTCACAGGGTCTAAGACTTCAGAGGACCCCCAGGAGTTTGTGGATGAGGTACATAAGATTCTGGTGGCTATGGGGGCCACAGATACTGATAAGGTTGAGTTGGCTTCCTATCAGCTCAAGGATGTTGCACAGACTTGGTGCAAGATGTGGCAGGATAGCCAAGCTTTGGGTGGAGCTCTAGTCACTTGGGATGTGTTTAAGACAGCCTTTCTGGAGAGATTCTTTCCCAGAGAAATGTGGGAGGCCAAGGTTTAGGAGTTCATCTACCTTAAGCAGGGATCTATGACAGTCAGGGAGTATTCCCTGAAGTTTGTAAAGCTATCCAAGTATGCTACTTTCCTTAGTAGCTAATAGCAAGGATAAGGTGAGTACTGAAGTTTGTTAAATTATCCAGGTATGCTACTTCCCTTGTGTCTAATAGCAGGGATGAGATGAGCAGGTTCCTCACAGGAATCAATGGAGATATGGAGGAGGAGTGTCGGTCTGCAATGCTCCATGATAATATGGACATCTCCAGGTTGATGGTGCATGTCCAGCAGGTAGAGGACAACCGTAAAAAGAGGGAATTTGTGATGCTAGGAGTCCTAAGACTCAAGATCAGGCAGGTCCAGCCATGGAGGCCACCGAAACAATTTTGGCGTCCGTGAGCAGCCCAGGTTCAAGAAGGGGCAACAGAGTTTTGGGAACTCAAATTTTCAGAGGAGTAAAGCACCTAGAGGAGGCAGACCTGATCCCAAGAAGCGCAATGGACGTGAGACGCAGCGTCCTAAATAGAATTGTGTTATGTGTGGCCGAGCTCACAGTGGAGAGTGCAGACAGGGTACTAATGTCTGCTTCGGTTGCAGTAAGAGTGAGCACATGGTTAGAGACTGCCCACAGAATAGAGGTCAGGCTGGAGGTAATGCTGGAGGTAATACTCAGCCTAGGCCTAATCCACATGGTGCAGCAGCAGCTAAGCCTCCTAAGTGGAACAGGTTCTATGCCCTGAAGGGCAGGAAGGAGCAGGAGAAATCCGCTGATGTGGTCACAGGTATGGTGCAAGTATTCTCAACTTCTGTTTATGCTTTACTAGATCCAGGGTCTACGCTTTCCTTTGTAACTCCTTTGCTTGCTCTCACTTTTGAGATATTGCCTGAAGTTCTGCATGATCCTATAGTGGTTAGTACACCTTTAGGAGAAAATGTAAGAACTAATAAAGTATACAAGGGTTCCCCAATAGTGATAAGTGGTAAGACGATGTGTGCAGACTTGGTTGAGTTACCCATGCATGATTTTGATGTTATTCTTGGCATGGACTGGCTTCACAGTTGTTATGCTTGCTTGGACTGTCGTTGTAGAGTGGTGAGATTTTGTTTCCCTAATGAAGAGGAGCTAGTCTGGGAGGGGTACAACTTGAGTCGTCCTAACCTCTTGATTTCGAACCTTAAGGCCAGTAAAATGATGTCCAAGGGGTTATTGTGTCATCTTGTGAGTGTTAATGATCTAGATCATGACATTCCTTCCATAGACTCAGTGCCTGTAGTGAATGAGTTCCTAGATGTATTTCCTGATGATTTGCCTGGAGTCCCTCCCCTTCGATAGATTTATTTTGTTATCGAATTAGAACCCGATACTAAACCAATTTCCATTCCTCCTTACAATATGGCTCCAGCTGAACTCAAAGAGTTGAAGCTGCAGTTAAAAGATCTCACTGACAAGGGTTTTATTCAGCCGAGCATATCCCCTTGGGGCGCTCCAGTGTTGTTTGTGAAAAAGAAAGATGGAACCCTTAGAATGTGTATCGATTATCGGCAGCTCAACAAAGTCACTATAAAGAATAAGTATCCACTACCTAGAATAGATGATTTGTTCGATCAGCTCCAAGGGTCTAGTTTCTTCTCTAAGATTGATCTTCGTTCAGGGTATCATTAGCTTAGGGTTACGGATGGAGATATCCCAAAGACAACCTTTCGTACCCGCTATGGTCACTATGAGTTTCTAGTCATGTCATTTGGTCTCACGAATGGACCTGCCGCATTTATGGATCTCATGAACAGAGTCTTCCGTGAATACCTTGACTCTTTCATCATAGTATTCATTGATGACATTCTCGTCTACTCTAAGACCAAGGAAGAGCATGAACAGCATTTGAGACTAACCTTGCACGTACTTAGACAGCATCAGTTGTATGCCAAATTCAGCAAATGTTAATTTTGGCTGAGATCAGTGACCATCTTGGGTCATGTTGTGTCCGATCAGGGCGTGGAGGTGGATCCCAGGAAGACTGAGGCTTTGAAGAACTGGCCAAAGCCTCTTACTCCCACTGACATCCTAGTTCTGAATCATCCTTGGTAGTTGAAGTCAAGCAGGGTCAGCATCTGGACCCTGTGTTTATGGAGATGAAGGACTCAGTGTTGATGAAGATGAATGAGTCTTTCGCTTTGGGAGGTGATGGCATACTGAGGTACCAGGACAGGCTGTGTATGCCAGATGTGGATGATTTACGAACTAGGATTGTTGCAGAGGCCCGTGGTTCCAGATATTCCATACATCCAGGTTCCACCAAGATGTATCATGATCTTAAGCAGATCTATTGGTAGGATGGCATGAAGAAAGACATTGCAGAATATATGGCCAAGTGTCTTAATTGTCAGCAGGTCAAGGCAGAGCATCTTAAGCCTGGCGGTCTGACTCAGATTATTGAGGTCCCGACTTGGAAGTGGAAGCCCATTAATATGGACTTCTTGGTTGGTTTTCCGAGGATTAGGAGACATCATGAATCCATATGGTTTATTGTGGACAGATTGACAAAGTCTGCCCACTTATCCCTGTGAAGTCTACTTACAGAGTCGAGGATTATGCGAGACTCTACATTGATGAGATTGTGAGATGGCATGGGATTCCTTTGTCTATCATTTCAGATAGAGGAGCTCAGTTTACTTCACATTTCTGGAGATCTTTCCAGAAGAGCTTGGGCACGCAGGTAAAGCTTAGCACTGCTTTTCATCCTCAGACAGATGGGCAGGCAGAGCGCACCATTCAGACATTGGAGGACATATTAAGAGCGTGTGTGATTGACTTCAGAGGTAGCTGGGATGACCATCTGCCCTTGATAGAGTTCTTGTATAATAATAGCTATTACTCCAGCATTGGGATGGCACCGTTTGAGGCACTGTATGGTAAGAGGTGTAGATCTCCAGTTGGGTGGTTCGAGGTTGGAGAGTCATCCATTTTGGATCCAGAGATCATTCATGAGGCCTTAGAGAAGGTCAGAGTGATTAGGGACAGGTTGGCTACTTCTTACAGTCGGCAGAAGTCATATGCAGATAACAGGAAACGGCCCTTAGAGTTTGATGTTGGTGATCGGGTTTACTTGAAGATATCACCTATGAAAGGGGTGATGAGATTTGGTAGAAAAGGGAAGCTGAGTCCGAGGTATGTTGGTCCATATGAGATCCTACAACGTGTGGGTGAGGTGGACTATGAGTTAGCATTGCCTGCGGAGCTAGCTTCTGTTCATCCAGTCTTTCATGTCTCTATGTTGAAGAAGTGCCTAGGTGATCCAGCATCAATTCTACCTTTTGAAGGCTTGGGGGTTGGTGAAGACTTGTCTTATGAGGAGGTACCTGTTGAGATCTTAGACAGACAGGTCAAGCGGCTGAGGAACAAGGAGATTGCCACAGTGAAGGTATTGTGGAGAAATCATCTTGTTGAGGGTGCAACGTGGGAGGCTGAGGCCGACATGAGATCCCGCTACCCTCATCGTTTCAGCTCTAGAGGTTAGACTTCCTACTCTTAAATCTATGTTTCCTTATCTCTTCGTATTTTGTTGCTATTGCTTGACTGTGCATAGTGATTTTGTATGATCTCACTGGCATTACGATATGTAGTGGTAGTGTCATTCGAGGACGAATGTTCCTAAGGGGGGGATAATATAACAACCCTAAAAATGAATAAGATAAATACTTAAGGTGTCAAGAATGCTTGCGATTAGACCAAGGTTCACACGGATTGATACGCGTAGAACCAGACCTCAGAACCCTTACTACGACTAAGCCAACTAACTTGGGGAGTTAATTGAGCTTGGAAAGGTTGGAACCAACCATGTGAGGCTCTCGAAAATGAAGATTTAATCGAAAGAGTCTTTACCGGACTTAAAAGAAGAAATTTTAAGTTTTGAAGGTCCAGGGGTAAAATGGTCTTTTCTAGGCCAAGCGTAATATTGTAATTACCCTGAGGAATTAATTAATTAATGAATTAATTTAACTAAAAAGAGCAATTCGGGTTTGGGCGACCCGAAGTGACCCATTTTTGCAAATAGGGTGTCACTCGAGTTCGAGCCCCACTAGAAGCATCAAATTAAGGATTTAATTGTTGATTAAAAATCTGATTTTTTCAAGGGCATAATGGTCCTTTCCCTAAGCTAATTAAATCAGGTTTTTATTTAAAATTAATAAGGAGTCCTAGTTTGACTAATTCCCAAACTAAAACTCCTATTATTTGTCTACTCTCTCACAATCTCTCTCTCACGTTTCATCAATCTCTCTCTCATGATTAGTTTCTGCCAAAAAACAACAAAGAACTGAAAATACATCAAGAGTTCTTCACACTTGAAGAACTCACACGAAAATTTGAGAAAGACAAAGTAACCAAAAACGTCAAGGCAAAGAGAGGTTGTTCGTCGAGTGGTGTGTACGTTGAGGAGGCTTGGACTAATTTTGGAGAAGGTTTTGGGCAGCAAATTCACGTTTGAACAAGCAAATTAAGGTATGGGTTTCTTCTCTCTTGGTCCCTTTTCATGTCACTAGCTCCAATGATTTCGTAGGTTGGGTTTTGTTTGCTGGTAGATTTAGGTATGTCTGATGTTTTTATGTTGAATGTGAAAATGTGCGTGAAATCACAAAAATGATAACGAATGTGTAATCGAAGAAAATGTGTGTGTGTGTACGTTGGCAGTGAGTTTTAGCCACTGTTTGGAGATGTGAAAGGCATGTTTTTCTTCTTGTATTCTATGTGTTAAAGTTGTGCATAATGTGATGTTCATAAGGTGTGTGAAGTTACAAATTTTGAGTGAAAACGGTTAACTAATGTAACCCCTAAACTACTATAACGCCCCGAAATGAACTAAGGTGAACTAGAGCCTCATGATTGTTTCTTGAGTTGACTTTAAGTTAAACGGAGTTAGTTTAGTGTCCTTAGGCAGTGTGCAATGTTTCGTGAAGTTTGGAGGTCAAACGACCAAGAACGTCCAAGGCATTCAAAAGATATGCCTTGAGTCGACCTTGGACGTCTAGACGAGTTTCGTCAAGTTTTATGTGTTCGTTTTGGATGAAATTCATGTGAGAGGTATTAAACTTATAGATGATCATATTTGTGTTGGAAACGTCCGGGAAATTATCCCCAAGGACCATCAAAGGGTCCTTGAGGAAGGACCCAAAAACCTGGTAAGCAGGCTGTCCCAGGCAGCCTTGGCGACGGAGCAGTCGACGGCCAGTCATGGCTGTGATGCCCCGTCACAAGGTTCCGTCGTGGGGGACTTGTTCAAGGGTGTATAGGGGACCCTTGGCAAGCCTCTGAAGTTTACAACGGACGGTCAGGACGGACCGTTGCACCCGTGATGCCCCGTCACAAGCAGGTCGTCTCATGTCTGTCCCTGTGCGCAGATTTTTCTGCCAAGTTAGGGGTGAACTTGTAAATTCACCCCATGTCTTAATAAGAGTTTGGACGGTTTGTTAAGGGATTTTTCGGTATATTAAATGAGTTTTAAACCCTAGACCTAGACAAGAACCCCTCACTTCTAAATTCAACTCTCTCTCTCTCTAAAGAAACTCTCTCAAAGTCACCATTGAAGCCAAGGCTCAAGGAGGGAAAGGAGGGCTGCTTTGGACTTTTTTCTTCATCAAAATTAGTGGGTTTCCTTCTCTTAAAGGTATGGTATCCATTCTTGAATATCTTTTCATTCAAGAAGCCAATTTCCAAAATGGTTTTCAAAAGGGTTTCTAAACTCAAACTTCTTCTAACTTTGATTTCTAGTATGGGTCTTCTTGTATTTAAGTTCTAATGGTTTAAATGTATTTATCATGTTTTGAATTGATGATTTTGATGTTAAAACTCCATGAAACTCTTGTATATGCATACTTCAACTTTTGGTTTGAAAATGGGTTATGTGAGCATGA
The DNA here is from genome assembly GCA_016801875.1 of Solanum sitiens. Lineage (NCBI taxonomy): Eukaryota > Viridiplantae > Streptophyta > Magnoliopsida > Solanales > Solanaceae > Solanum > Solanum sitiens. The sequence continues at coordinate 1,640,620 of JABWTJ010000102.1, forward strand.
TTTGAGTAGGGTATGAACTTGGGTCTTCTTGTATTTGTCATATTGGTGTAGCTACTGCCCTAAGGGCTTTAATACGGTGAAATATTGATAAATTGCTTATGGGTGATGATGGTTTGATTTGTTGATGAGTTGGTCTCATTGTATATTTCTTATTATGAATTGCTATTTGAGTGGTATGGTCCACCTTATGGGTGGCGGTGCTAATTGATGAACTTGATGTTACTTAGTATGTTTTGAGTATGTGATCTTGAAGGTCTAATATGTGAAATGAAGATATATGGGAAATGGGTCTTGTATTGTGTTTGATGTAGCTTGAATTGCATGTTTGACCTAGTTTATGTCTAAATGAAGTGTATGATTATGAGAAGCATGTAGAGTGTGTAACTTGATGAATTAAGGTTAAAGTATGTGTAGAACTTGATGATAATGAAGCGATGCTTATATGCAAGGTGTGAACATGTACACACACACACTCTTTTAAGATTTGTATTATGCCAAGTTGAGCAAAAAGGGGAATCTTGAGGTGGACATACTTCGTGAGTTGAGATGTAGTGTCTAGTAGCAACCTCTCCATTCCTAGTGAGCTTTCTAAGATAGACTATTATGTTGAGAAATCCGTGGGGAGTTATGCCTAGCACCGAGAGGATATGAAGGGGAGGTGGATTGCACTTCGTGAGTTGAGATGTGGTAATCCAAAGTACCTCTTGAGATGAGTACTCCTCGTTAGTAGAGAGTGAGTTACTTAGTAGCAATCTCCTTATCCCTTAACTATGTACCCGCATAGGTGTAGCTATTGGAAAAGCCATGTAAACGCTAAGAAGCATGACCTTACACTAGGCAAGTAAGGATCCCTCATCCGATAGGGGTTAATATCGGGATTCCATGTCTAGCTCTCATGGTCTTTGTCGGTTAAGCTAACTCCCACAAAGAATTGATTTGAAACTAATTATCTTGTATATTGTTGAATTTGTGTATGTATGTCGTGAAGTGCTCAATCCACATTAGTTACCGAGTAGGAGCATTGAGTGGGAGTAGTAGTATGGGATGCTATTCTCACATTGCACTTGGTGTGATCTATACCTACTATGGGAGAAGAGTACCTTAATGAAATCTGTGTGAATGAGTACTATGGTGTAGTGTTATGGATGATTATTGTGGTGTACTTGAGTAAATGGAATCCATTAGGAGTACTAAGTGGGAGTGGTAGTATGGGATGCTACTCTCACATTGCACTTGGTATGACCTATATTTTCCGTGAGTGTCTTTCATATGTTAGCCAAGGGCGTGGATTTGATTTTCAACGAAGTAAGCCTAAGATTTGGTAGTTTTAAGGGTCGCTTTTGTGTGCTTTGAAGGGAGGTGTAATGAAAATCCCTTCTTAGCTCACTTTAGGGAGTCTTAGGATAACCTTGGGTTAGGGCAACTTCAAAGGAAAAAGAGTTCATATGACTTGGACCGTGCCACTCACTGTAAGGTCTTCATTCTAAGAATCCAATATATTCACTGTGATGCTTTATTCAATTTTCATTGTAATTTTGGTAAGTTCATTGAAATGTTCCTTTTGATTACTCTAAGTTTTGGTAAAGTTTCCATAAAGTGTTGATTGTCGATTCTTATGTTGGTTTGTTTCTAGATTCATGAATATTGCTTTAATTGCATGACAAGTCATTTTTACTAAAATGTCCCTTTTTTGTATGTTTTTGCATATGCCATGCTTAGTACATTGTTGTACTAACCCCATACTTTTATATACCTTATGGGTATAGGTTGGAAGCCTTTTTGGAGGATCGGAGTTGAAGCTTGGGAATTCTATCTCTCAAGAGTTGGGTATGTCCTCATATATTCGAGGACATAGTTTTATGTTTCTTAGTTTCTTAATTAAGACTTAAAAATGTATTTACTTTTATTGTAAAGGGCCGTGTCCCTAAGATTCCAAGTTGTGAGTTTAAGTTGGCTTGTGACGATAAGATTTTCCTAGTATTTATGAAAAGACTCCTTTATTTATTATTATATTGAAAAGTTTTAATTCCGCACTACTTTTCATGCTTTATGTTATGAATGCTAGTTAGAGGGCTTGTACGAGACCCCAAAGGGGTCAAGTACGCCCGGTCATGATTCGAAGGTTTCCCTAACTTTTAGGGGGTGCTTTCGGGTTGTGACAAACTTTGTATCAGAGCATAAGGTTTTGGGAAATAGTTTAAGGTTTAAAAGTCTCACGAGCCACATCTAGTAGTATCTTGATCATTGGTGTGAGTCGCGACACATCAATGGACAAGAGGCTATAGGATGCTAGAAGTTTCACTTTCTTCTCTATTCTAGTATCGTGCCTTAGAGTTGAGTATATAAGGTGTCTATTCTCAACCTTTTCTTTTTGTGTTTTTAGGACATGAATTCGAGGAGGTCGACCGCTAGAAGGGAGGAGGGAGTTATAACAAATGAGAGAGTCCTTCCCCGTGTTGACCAAGTTCCAATTGTTGGCTTTGGGGAGGAAAATGAGAAGGTTCCTCTTCAAGAACCTCAAGTGCCTCCGGAACCTCAAGGACCTCAAGTGCCTCCTATGGCTCAAACTCCTTTTGTTGAGGGTGATATGACTAATGCGGAGTTGAGGGCTGCCCTAATGAACTTGACCTAACTCATGACGGCTCAAGCTCAAGTTGTCAACAATCACTTTGTGGGCCAAGATAACCTAGGAGATAGGCCCCAACCAAATGCTAGTACTCCCGCTTCTAGGATTCGGGATTTTATGAGGATGAACCCTCCTACTTTTCATGGCACTAAGGTTGATGAAGATCCACAAGGCTTCATAGATGAGGTTTTCAAGGTGGTAGATGCTATGGGTGTGACCCCTAGGGAGAAATCGAAATTGGCCGCTTACCAACTTAAGGATGTTGCTCAAGTGTGGTATGAGCAATGGAGGGGTGAGAGACCCTTAGAAAGAGGACCGGTTGATTGGGAGGAATTCAAAGAGTCTTTCCTAGATAGATTCTTTCCTTTAGAGTGGAGGGAGAAGAAGATGGTAGAATTCATGAACCTCCGTCAAGGGGGAATGAGTGTGCAAGAGTACTCGCTCAAATTCACCCAACTCTCTAAGTATGCCCCAACCATGGTGGCCAACCCTAGGGCTAGGATGAACAAGTTTGTGATGGGCTTGTCTAGCTTGGTGGAAAAAGAGTGTCGTACGGCTATGCTTCTTAATGACATGGATATATCTAGGCTCATGGTTTATGTGCAACAAATTGAGGAGTCCAAAATTAGGGAGATAAGGCAAGAGGGTAAGAGACCTAGGTCAGATGATTTTAGTCACCAAAGGCCTAAGGATAGGTTTTATCCCCAAGATTCTTCTATGGGAAACAAGGATAGGGCTCCAAATCAATCTTCTCAAGGTGGTGGTCATTCCAATGAAAGGGCTAGGTTCCCTACTTGTGGCAAGCAACATGGGGGTAAGTGTCTTGCCGGATCGGATGGTTGTTTTGCATGTGGTAATAAAGGCCACAAGATGAGGGACTTCCCAAACCTTAAATCAAGGGGGAGAGATGTCAATCAAGCTTCCCTAGATCCTAATGCTCCCAAGAATAACCCTTCCTATGGGATGGGGCTAGAAAGGATAATTAATCCGGATTGATGGTTTTGGTAAGTCTCAACTCTTTCTTATTGTTGCTTTTGTGTTATGATATGAGTTTATATGGTTTTATAGTTCATATGATCATGTCATCTTGATAAATTGCTCAAAGAGTGGAATTTTGAAAGTTTTGTATGTTTGACAGTGTTACAGTGAATGTTCACTGTGAAAAATTCGCAATTTGAGAAAAATTTGCCTTGCCTTAATTGAAGTTTAAATATGTGCAAAATTTTTGTATAAGAGCATGTTTAATGTTGGAGAAGGTAGTTCCTCCATAAAAGAAGTTTAAGGTTGAGTTTTGACTTTGTGAGTTTGGCAAAAGTTGTCTATGTTGCTAAGTGTTGAAAGTGTGAAATGATGTTCCTTGATAATTGATGCTTTTATTTTTGATGTTTTGATCATGATCTAAGTTAATTATATGATGCTAAGAGAGTCCTTGTTGTTCTTAAAAAATTTAAGTGTCATTCGAGGACGAATGTTATTCAAAGTGGGGGAGAATATAACTCCCCGAAATGAACTAAGGTGAACTAGAGCCTCATGATTGTTTCTTGAGTTGAATTTAAGTTAAACGGAGTTAGTTTAGTGTACTTAGGCAGTGCGCAAAGTTTCGTGAAGTTTGGAGGTCAAACGACCAAGAACGTCCAAGGCATTCGAAAGATATGCCTTGAGTCGACCTTGTACGTCTAGACGAGTTTTGTCGAGTTTTATGTGTTCGTTTTGGATGAAATTCATGTGAGAGGTGTTAAACTTATAGATGATCATATTTGTGTTGGAAACGTCTGGGAAATTATCCCCAAGGACCATCGAAGGGTCCTTGAGGAAGGACCCAAAAACCTGGTAAGCAGGCTGTCCCAGGCAGCCTTGGCGACGGAGCAGTCGACGGCCTGTCATGGCTGTGACGCCCCGTCACAAGGTTCCGTCGTGGGGGAATTGTTCAAGGGTGTAGAGGGGACCCTTGTCAAGCCTCTTAAGTTTGCATCGGACGGTGAGGACTGGCCGTTGCACCCGTGACGCCCCGTCACAAGCAGGTCGTCGCAAGTCTGTCCCTCTGCGCAGATTTTTCTGCCAAGTTAGGGGTCGACGGACCACGCGACGGACCACGTTACGGACCGTCATAGCCTCTGTCGTCCCATACTTCACATCTTATCATGTTACTTTCTTCATTCCCCTCGACGGACAGGTATGACGGACCATTTTAAGCACGACGGTCCGTCGAGGGTCTTCGTTCCAAAACACTTGAACTTTGGAATTTTGGGTACTGGGATTACTCTCTGATCATTATGACGAACCTGCAGGACAGACCGTCGTAGCTGTGAAGGTCCGTCATGGACTTCCGTAATCCCACACTTGGTCAGACTTCCCCAAATTTCCTTCACCAACTTCTCCCTTCACTACGGTGCCACCTACGGACCGTTACAGCCGCGACGGACCGTCATAGGTTCCGTAGGTGGTCTCTTCTGCAATTTTCTCTCAAAAACTCCCGCGTTCATCCTTGGACAGATTTTCTGCAAACAAAGAGAAACTTCTATCAAAATTAACAAAAAAAGGCTCTCGACACACACTAAACTTAAGGAAAAAGCATTAGACATACCGTGAAACCATGGTACATCAACACCCTCAACTTAAATTCGTTGTTTGTCCTCAAGCGACGCACTATGACTCACTACAAAATCTTTGTACAAAAGTATCCATATTTTAACTTCCGCAATCATTTGGCTATCAATCCCGATTATTCTCATCATGTTCATGCATGGTATCACTTTTAGGCATTGACTTGTGTAGAATCAAACCATAACCCAGATTTACTACGCAATGATGCCTATCCTCTTCAATTTCTCACCGAGATGCTAATATTTCTGGTATTACAACTCCTGTCCTCACTTCAAATAACATCCTCATTTTTCACACAATGATTTTAGTTTGAGTATAAGGATCACGTTTCGACACTCACTCTCAGAACAAATTCATCACTCATTTATACATATTGCCATAGGCTTGTCCTTATTTTCACTACTTCAAATTCCTCATACGCACTTAGGATCACAATAGGACTTTTTTAGATTGTAACATAGGCTCAGGGTCAGGTAGGATGTATTTAGGTATACTTTAGTGACTTATTGCCCTCCTTGACATACCGGCTAAGCCAACCACCTTTTTATCATCTTATTTCACCCTATTACTCAATTTTCTTTTTACTTTACTGTTTTCCCTTTCTTATCCTTATGTGTAAGTGACTTTTCTCTTTTCTTTTGTTTATTTTGCTTTTTTTTTTTTTTTTTTTTTAATCACTTCTGTTTTATTCTTTCTTTCTCTTCATTCTTTCAACCCCACTTTCCGGGGTTTTCCTTATAGCAGCCACCCTCAACTCATGATTTTGCCATGAGTCAAGGTTCACAATACCCATGGTTGGGTCAGGGCCAAAACAAGGTTGCTTTCTGCATTAGCCACCCTCAACTTATGCTTTTGACATAAACTGAGGTGCACATGTCCAAGGAGGGACCAGGGCCAACACATTGTTCCCAGAGAATATCATTTGGGGAGAAAAAGAAAGATCTATTTTAAGCTCAATTCATTTGGATCAAAAAGGGATTAACTTCATTTGGTTTTCTGTTATTTTTAGGCTCAAGATTGACTATTTCGAGCAAGGGCCTATGATCCTTTCCTAAGTGATTGTTTTGACTCATTTTTAGAAGGACAAACCAGGCAAGTTCTAGCTCAGTATTAATGGTGGACATTCGATTTCACCTCACACTCTCTTGACATTCCTTGCAATCCCAGATTATTCGACACCTAGTTCAAATCTTAGATTCAGGATCATGCAGTAGTTTATCTTTATTTCATGTTTCAAACCACATAATTTTCACTTACTATGCCTAGTCATGCATCATTTTGATTATCGAGATATCATATTTACTTTAGCCATCATGCTTCAGATTTATGCTATGTACATCAGATGTGACATGACGGTTCAACAATAAAAGTAATCAGTCTTTTGGGGAAAAAGAACACAGGCAAGAAAACCCCAAAAGAGGATCGTGAACTTGGGCTACTCAGAATTCACCCAAGTGCTCACTTTCCATTTACCCCACCCCCAACAAAAGATATGCAATTGTCCCCAATGCATAGAAAAGTTAAACTACGTAAAAGGGTAAGTGAAGCAAACCTGAGGCGCTAAGCGCCGATGATCAGCAAGCTGGTGGGTCCGGTTCACCGAAACCCACTCCCTGCGTAGTATGGACATCCTTACTAATGTCCTCAGCATCCACAGCACCATCAGTAGTGCCTCCCACAGAATCTACAAATTTGGAGCTAGACGCCCCGGCAGCTACTTCTACAGCCCTCAACTTACGGGCCTCCTCATCAGCAATCGAGGCTCTCCTCGCAGCCTCCATCTCACGGTGCTCCTTCTTTCTCGCCCTAGCCTCATCCTCCTCTCGACCCCTGTGTCTCTTGACATGCTCTCGTGGGGGAGGGGGTGGAACATCAGAAGTGGCAAACAGGGCAGCCATCACGGTATCATCAGCAGGCGCTGCAGAAGGGGACTCAGACTCAGGCACCCTTGCCTCTAAAATCATATCAAGATCCGCCCGCAAACTCTCAACCGCAGCCTGGAGGGTCGACATGTCCATCGGAGGGGCTGGTCGGGCTAGCACTCGCAATTGAAATGCGTCGAAGCACTGATGTACCTCGGCGATCTTTCTCTCCGTGTGCTGCACCATCTTGCGCTCCATGCGCTCCTCTGCCTCAGCAATAGTCTTCTGCATCCAAGGCTGGATGTGATGCAGAAGTGTAGCCATCTGTGCCTCAAGTTTCTGGACCCGAGCAAGTGGGACCAGAGTGGCAGAAGGAGCCGAGCGAGAGGAGCTCGGGGCAGTGCTACTACCCGGGATAGACTCGACCAGAGTAGGGTCAGTGTGTGCAGAAGCGGCATGGGAGGCATCATGAGCATGCTCTACGGTATCTGCCAGGTTCTCACCAAATGGGACCACCTCTGGGCGGGGCGCTCTGCGTGGGACCAACTCATTGGCCTCATCCCTGATGAGGCCGATGTCAACATTTCTTGGCGGGGTCTTGAGCTAGTCAATGTGCCAAATGGGCACACCTGCTGATCTGCACAAAGAGAAAATCATGCAAGGGAAAGGGTAAGTCGTGGTGACCTTGAAGGCCCTCTCGTGCATGACCGCTTGGAGAAGCCAAGCGAAATCAACCTCGAACCCTGCCATCATTGCGGCCATCAGAACCGCATGATCCCAGGTGACTATATTATCAGCAGCAGTGGGGGAGAGACAATGGCGGACTATCAACCAAAGAAACTTGGCCGTAAAGGTCAAGTTGGCCTTCCTGATGGCTCCCTTAGGTTCCATCACCCAATCCGCAGCCTCTCCATCAACAGACAAGTTCTGGGCCATCCACCTCTTGGTGGTCTCTCTCAGTGAAGGCTAGCGGAAGAAACTACCCTCTTTAACAATTTGCCACCGGTAATCAAACTCGGCAGTGAGAGGTGTGCTGGTGGAGTCAAAATCCATGCCGTACAGATATCGGCGGATGGCTGGTAGTGAGATGTCAACCTGGATGCCGCGTACTCGGACATGCTCAAGTGGGGCCTGTTTGGTGGGGGCAGACTGCCTATCGATCTGTGAGCGAAGAGTAGCCACATAGGAGGCATAGAACTCACGCACTAACTCCTCACTGTAGCGGCCCAAAGAACAAGCCGTCCACTCCAGCCGGTGTCTGGTTAAAAGGGTGTGAATGTCTGGCATGGTGGGAAGACTTCCCGTGAGCACCCGCCTCTCTAGTGTGAGAGTCTGTGTCATGACGCCTTTGTCATTGAGCACTTTGGTGTCCAAGTATACTTTGTATTGCCCGTCGACACACCACCGGTTGGGCTGATCGGCAACCGGGGCAGGAACTCCAGTTGGTGAGCCAGGCGTGGAGTCAGTGCTGTCAGCCTCATCTTCCGAAGCAGACTGTGTAGCTGTGGTGGAGGCAGAGGCTTCTGCGGACCCAGAGGCTTCCTCTGACCACGAAACTCCTAAGGAGCCAGATGCTTCTTCGTCTTGGGCAGCTGACCCAGAAGGTGTGCCGGTCAGTGTGCGCTCCTCATCAGACTGGGAGGCAGTGACTACGTCGGGCGCCACCTTCTGGGGTGTGACTCTCGGTACACGTGGAGCTCGTGCTATAGTAGCAGTGCCTGGGGGCACGTATTCTGGATCATGCTCATCATTAGAGCGTATCACCAATCGGGCAGACGGGGCGACAGATTTAGAACGCCCACGTATGTAAACACGATCTTGTTTAGGTGCCATGAGAGGTAGTACCTGTAATGAATCATCATTAGTACTTGAAGGATGAAACAGGACAGGAAAAAAAATGACAATAATATATAGAAACTCAAAATAGTGAGAACAGCTCTGAAATGGCAGTAAGGCACGACGGACCTGGTGACGGCCCATCGTGAGTATGACGGACCGTCATGCGATCAGTCATGTAATACTTGGCAATATAAAGTAACAGAAGGAAAGTCTCAGACTAATACGACGGTTGTGCAGGACAGACCGTCGTGGGTATGACGGTCCGTCATATGTGTCCGTCAGTGGACACTTAGAAAAAGTGTTGAGACCCTTAGAATAGGGGTCTCTAACCGTCACAACGGTTGTGCAGGACGCACCGTCGTGAGTATGACGGTCCGTCATATGTGTCCATCAGTGGACACTTAGAAAAAGTGTTGAGACCCTTAGGATAGGGGTCTCTGACCGTCACGACGGTTGTGTAGGATGGACCATCGTGGGTATGACGGTCCGTCACATGTGTCCGTCAGTGGACACTTGGAAAAAGTGTTGACACCCTTAGGATAGGGGTCTCTGACCGTCATGACGGTTGTGCAGGACGGACCGTCGTGGGTACGATGGTCCGTCATCGGGTTGTCGTGCTGGCAAGCAGAGACAGAACTGGGGGGTGCGAAATTCACCCCATGTGAGTCAAAACAAAGACCCATGGTTTTCTAATACATTTTAGAGCCCTAATGGACAAGTTTAAAGTCCTATCAAATTGGCAAGTTTACAGCCCTAAGTTCTCTAGTGTTAGCCAGGCATTTTTTGGAATTAAAGACCTACGTTAGACAATATCTTGTCAAAAAGCAAAAACCCATAGGCAAATAATGAGGAACAACAGCAAAACAAACAAAAAGAGTAAATGGGTCGAGTTTCAGGAACACATACCTTGGAAGAGGAGACAATAATGCAAAAGTGATGGCACTCAAGTGAGAAGACTGAAACTCACAGCAGCAGACTCCGACCAAGAGGGAAATTTGGGATGAAAAATGGGAGAATATGGGGAATTTGGGAAGATAATGAAGTTGGAAGGGGAGAAAATGGAGGGAAGTGGGAAAGAAACTGTTAATGAATGGGTGGGGGGTTTAAAACGTTTTAAACTTTTGAAATTCTTTCACCGGGTCGGGTCGGGTCGCCGGGTAATGGCGTGACGAAACCTCGATGATGGTCCGTCGCAGTTGTGACGGTCCGTCATACGGTCCGTCACATGTGCCCTAATTTTTCAAAAATACAAGAGAGCGTACCTGGCACGACGGAGTACTGCGACGGTCCGTCACAGGCGTGACGATCCATCGATATATCCGTCAGTGACTGATGTAGAGTAACTTTTCTACAGAACTCCCTGTAGATGTGCTACCTGAAAATTTATAACCCATTAATAGAAAATGCTACCGTTACTAGAAAGAAAAACTATAAAAGTGGTTAGACGATAACTATTGGGTTGCCTCCCAACCAGCGCCTGATTTAACATCGCGGCACGACTGAGGACACTCGATTACTCAGACTTCATCAAGATGATATGCCTCAATCACCTCATTCGCTGATTCCGCATGACCTATATAGATTTTGAGTCATTGTTCGTTCACCTTAAACCGCATACCTTCCTTGTTTTCCAACTCAACCGCTCCATGAGGGAATAATTGGGTGATCAAGTAAGGTCCAGTCCATTTAGACTTGAGCTGGCCCGGAAACAGGCGTAATCTTGAGTTGAATAAAAGTACCAAATCCCCAATCATAAACTCTCGTTTCTCGATTTTTAGGTCATGGTAATTCTTCATCTTTTCTTTGTAGAGGGCTGAGATTTCATAAGCCTTAAGGCGAAATTCATCGAGTTCATTTAACCCATTTAATCGTTGTTCTGCAGCTTCGTTCCAGTCCATTTTTAGCTTCTTCATAGCCCACATAGCTTTATGCTCTAATTCAACCGGAAGATGACATGCTTTCCCATATACTAGTTGGTATGGTGACATACCTATGGGAGTCTTATATGCTGTCCGGTAAGCCCAAAGCGCATCGTCAAGCTTCCTTGACCAATCTGTTATACTAGCATTCACTGTTTTTGACAAAATCTGTTTGATTTCCCTATTTGATACTTCAACTTGCCCACTAGTTTGAGGATGGTAAGGAGTGGCCACATTATGGCGAACCCCATATTTCTCCAATAATCCCTTGAACAATTTGTTGCAAAAGTGGGATCCCCCATCACTAATAATCGCCCTTGGAGTACCAAATCGAGAGAATATATTCTTTTTCAAGAATGCAGTGACACTCTTCCCCTCATTATTCGCGAGGGCGATGGCTTCCACCCACTTGGATACATAATCAACTGCTACTAAAATATACTTCATTCCATGAGAACTCACAAACGGACCCATAAAGTCAATACCACGAACATCAAATAACTCAATTACAAGAATGGGGTTTAGAGGGAGCTCTTGCTTTCTTGAAATGCCGCCATCTCTTTGGCATCTATCACATGCTTTGGCGAACTCATGAGCATCTTGATGAATAGTTGGCCAATAGTAACCACTTTGTAAAATCTTATGAGCAGTTCGGACACCACTATGATGTCCACCAAAGGGTGAGGAATGGCATGCCTCTAAAATTCTCAACATCTCAACTTCCGGCATACAACGCCGAATAAGGCCATTAGCATAGCTCCTGTATAAGTATGGTTCATCCCAAAAGAACTTTTTCCTTTGATGAAAAGACAGGTCCGATGGAACAATATCACTAGCTAAGTAGTTCGCAAAATCTGCGAACCACAGAATCAGGTCTTGTGAGGCAGCCAATACATGCTCATCGGGGAACGTGTCATCAATATCAGTCTTATCCCCCAACTCTCGCATAGCTTCATCTTCTAAATGGAACAAGTGATCAGCAACTTGATTTTCGGTCCCTTTTCTATCCCTTACCTCAAAGTCAAATTCTTGCAGTAGTAATACCTAACGAATTAACCTTGGTTTCGCATCCTTCTTCGCCATCAAATATCTCAAGGCTGAATGGTCAGTATGCACTATAACTCTAGTACCTAGCAAATAGGAGCGAAATTTTTCAAAAGCAAATACTACGGCAAGGAGCTCTTGTTCAGTGACTGTATAGTTTTTCTGAGCTTCATTGAGGGCTTTACTAGAATAGTAAATGGGATGAAGGATTTTGTCCCTTCTTTGTCCCAATACTACACCAAGGGCAACCCCACTCGCATCACACATTACCTCAAATGGACTGCTCCAATCCGGAGAAATAATGATAGGTGCAGATACCAGTTTTTCTTTGAGATCGCCGAATGCTTTAAGACAGTATTCATCAAAAGAAAATTTACAATCTTTTTCCAACAGTTTGCACAATGGATGTGCAATTTTTGAGAAATCTTTGATGAATCTCCTGTAAAAACCTGCATGCCCAAGAAAGCTTCTCACACCTTTTACAGAGATAGGTGGAGGAAGTCTCTCTATCACCTCAACTTTGGCTCGATCAACTTCTATGCCTTTTTCTGAAATACGATGGCCTAAAACAATACCTTCTTTGACCATGAAGTGGCATTTTTCCCAATTGAGAACTAAATTGCAATCTTCACATCTCTTAAGAACCTCAGATAAATGGATCAAACATTGCTCGAATGATTCACCAACCACAGAAAAATCATCCATAAAAACCTCAATAGTATCTTTTACCATGTCAGAGAATATTGACATCATACATCTCTGAAATGTGGCGGGTGCATTGCACAACCCAAACGGCATTCTCTTGAACGCAAAGGTCCCATATGGTCAAGTAAAAGTGGTCATCTCTTGATCTTCTGTTGCAATAGAGATCTGATTATACCCTGAATAACCATCAAGAAAACAGTACCACCCTTTTCCGGCGAGTCTATCCAACATCTGATCCATGAAGGGCATGGGAAAATGGTCCTTTTCGGTCCATGCATTTAATTTTCGGTAATCCATACACACCCTCCATCCAGTCACCGGCCTCGTTGGAACAAGTTCATTTTTTTCATTGGGGACCATAGTCATTCCCCTTTCTTAGGTACACACTGAACAGGGCATACCCAACTACTATCGGCGATCGGATAAATTACTCCAGCATCCAACCATTTTATGATTTCCTTCTTCACAACCTCTTGCATAGGTGGATTTAAGCGTCTCTGGTGTTCAATACTTGGCTTATGATCGGGCATGAGTTGGATTTTATGAGAACAAATACCAGGGGGGATCCCAATAATGTCCGCAATGGTCCACCCAATAGCTCTTTTGAACCTTTTTAGCACTTTGACCAAACTCTCAACTTGTTGTTCATTCAGATCTGATGCAATGATTACCGGCAATGTATCACCATTTCCTAAGAATTCATACCTGAGGTGTGGTGGAAGAGCTTTTAGTTCTAGCTTTGGAGCCTCTTCTATGGATGGTTTGGCGGGTGGAGACTCGCGATTCTTCATGTCTAGCTCATATTTCTTCGGTTTGAACCGAATATTACCACGATCAAGGGCAGACTAATGACATATATTCTTCAATGCCTTCATTATCAAGATTCATTATCACTGCCGCCAGTGCTTCTACACCTAGCCATTCTTCTATTTGTGTTTTAGATGATTCACCAACTTTGTAGGATATGGCAGATACCGATTGGAGCTCACCACTCTGCCGCATGGACCTACAAATGTTGAAAGTCACTTCTTCATTGTTCAACCGAAATTTCATCTGCCCTTTTTCCATATGAACTAAAGCTCTACCTGTAGCAAGGAATGGCCTCCCAATAATAATGGGCACCTCAAAATCGACTTCACAATCAAGAATGACAAAATCTGCTGGAAATATGAACTCTACTTTTACTAGCACATCATGGAGTATCCCTATAGGCCTTTTTACTGTTCGATCGGCCATCAGTAGCCGCATCGCAGTGGGCTTTGGGTCGCCCAAACCCAACTTCTTGTAAATCGAGAGGGGCATGAGATTTATGCTTGCCCCTAGATCACATAATTCTTTCGTGAAATGTAATAACCCGATTGTACAAGGAATAGTAAATATACCCGGATCTTCTTTCTTTTGCACCAAAGACCTTGTAGCAATAGCACTACAATGCTGCATTCTGTCATCATCCTCAAAAGTGACCGATCTTTTCTTTGTAACCAAATCTTTCATAAACTTGGCATAATCGGGCATTTGTTCAAGAGCTTCTACCAAAGGGACATTGATAGAAAGTTGCTTCAACATTGTTATAAAACGCCGATATTTGCCATTCTAGGTCTTTTTCACTAATCTTTGAGGAAAGGGGGGTGAGGTCTAGGCATGGGAGTTACCTTTTTAGGCACTTCAGCATCTTTATCAGTGTTATCTTCTACTTCATCACTAACCTCTACAACTATATTATTATCTTTGATCACCTTTTCCACAATAGACGGCATAGGTGAGTCAATAGTTTGTTTACCACCACGAGTAGTAATTGCCATACAGTGTCCATCATTTTTCGGATTTTGGACAGTGTTGCTAGGAAGAGTGCCCGGTTGCCGTGTGTTCACAGTTGCAGATAATTGAGCCATTTGCAATTCAAGCTGCTTAATTGATATGGAATGTGTATCAACTTTCTGTCCAATACCTGCTACATCACTCCTTAACTCTTTGTTGTGCTCATCACTAGCATCGAACCTCCTCATCATCTTGTGCAACATATCCTCAACTCGCGCCATACTACCTCCACCATCCCTAGAAGCAACTTCACGATTTTGAGGAGGAACATAGGGCCCACTCCTCTCATTTCTGTTACCATAGTTACCCCTGTTGAAGTTGTTGTCGCGGTTGTAATTTCGATCACGAACATAATTACCCTCGCGGTTGTAGTTACCATAGTTCCGACCTTAATTTCCTTGACCTTGGCGCCAATTCTCCTGATTGGAGCCTTGGGCATTTGGTCGGAAACCCCCCGTCTGATCATTTACTACATAAGAATCTTCCTCATAATAATATTCATCAGTTGGTGGTGGTGGTTTAGACAAGTAGTTCACTGCGTTTATCTTTTCTTCACCCCCAGTGACATGTTTTAACACTAACCCAAGCTCAGTTCTCATCTGTGCCATCTCTTCACGAATCTCATCTGTGGCTGGATTGTGTGTGGATTGCACTGCAAAAGTATTTCTCCCAGTATCTGTCTTCCTAGTACTCCATGCTTTATTATTCCGGGAGATTTTCTCTAATTTTTCGGCAATTTTAGCATAGGGACACTCCCCATAAGAACCATCTGCTATAGTATCCAATACCGCTTTATTATTATCATCCTGTCCCCGGTAGAAGTATTCTTTCAGTGACTCATCATCTATGCGGTGATTGGGGACACTTCGCAGAAATGAAGTGAACCTATCCCAAGAACTACTAACTGACTCTCCTGGTAGTGCCACAAAGTTGTTAACTCTGTCTTTGTGATTTAGTTTCTTGTAGACCGGATAGTAACGTGCTAAGAAAACGTCTCTCAGTTGGTTCCAAGTGAAAATTGAGTTATAAGGGAGCTCAGTGAACCAAATGGCAGCCTCTCCCGATAGTGAGAGAGGAAATACTCTTAGCCCTATTACATCCAAATTCAAATCAGGCCTCCCTACACAGCTTTTACACACTGCCCTCACCTTAGCTATATGGGCATGTGGGTCCTCAGACGGTAGTCCTGAAAACAAACCTCTAGCCGTGAGCATTTGCATTAGACTACTAGTGACTACAAAGGTGTGACCTTCTGGTAGAGGGGGCAAGACAAGTGGCCCATCAGAATCTGCAATATTGTCATACCCTCTGTAGTATTCTTGAGGATGTGGAGCGGGATTATGTCCCCTTTGTGCACCTTGATCAGGATCATCAGGTAATAATCGACCATGAGCATGAACCGGAGCTGGGATGTTCAGGTTTGGATCATAATCATTTATACCCAAGTTTCGATTCATTTTGCGTAGTGTACGCTCTAACTCATGATCGTAAGGAAACAAGGGTTCTCTTCCTCTCCGTGTATTTGGCATACAAGGACGTCAAACCTGGCAAAATCAAAAACAACAGAAAAAGTAAAATCAGGAAAATATTGACTAAATTTTAGTAATCAATTTAAGTTAATCTAAAAGCTACTTTCCCCGGTAGCGGCGCCAAAATTTGATACGCTCAAACTTACTTCTCAAATCAGAAGTAAAGCGGTCGTATCAAGTAAAGAACCCAACTAATGAGATTGGGATCGATCCCACAAGGAAAATAGTTCAGACTTAACTTTATTTTATTATTACTATCATTTAGCCAACTATTTTCAAATAAACCAAAAGACAAAAAGGGGGGTTTTATTTCTAAATTAATGAAAATGATTAAATAAATAAGAATTAACAACTAACAAATTTAACTTTCGGATTTTAATCAAATTATAAAAGTAACTAGGGTTTTAGTGTTCCCCACAGGTTCCTAACTTGGTAAATCTAACTATAACAGTTCTATCCTGATATCTTGCACGTAAAGTGATAAGTTATGTATCTCTAAATCCTTGGTCCGGCATCTAGAGAATTTCACTCCGCACCTTGGTCCGGCTACGTGTGTTGCTACTAACCCTTATCTTTACCTCATATTAAACATCGTATTCGGTATTTGACTAAGCGATTAACTCGTACCAACCAATACTAGTCTATTAGATAGTCTACACTAAATCTATGTTGATAATTCTTTTCCTATTATCTACCTCCTTGGTCCGGCAAGTAGCATTAAGGCAAGTTCTAACGTTGGCCACCGTTAAAAAGAATTCTAAACGAAAGAATTATCAATACATGCAAGACACCACTCTAGAATTGTTATTGAAGTTAGATTTACTACCTTGTTATTCACCCATGGTTCCCACAACCCTAGCTATGAGGTTTAGTTACCCATGTTCATAATTACACAATTCATATGGTTAATGGAAGAATTCATGCACTTACTTTTATGAGAACCAATAATTTCCCAGAATTTAACTTGATTAATCAACGAAATCCACAACAATCAATTCCCGGAAAATATCTTAATTCCCAAAATCGAGAATTTAATAATATAATTCAAGAACTATAAACTAAAAATTATCCAGAATGTCTCACTCCAAAAATGAGGTTTTTCCAACTATTTATAATAAAAACAAAACCTAATCAAATAAGGATTCTATTTACTAAAAATCTGTCCAAACGCGTCTGGGTCGACGGACCACGTGACGGACCGTCATGGACACAACGGACCGTCATAGCCTCCGTCGTCCCATACTTCACATCTTCTCATGTTGCTTTCTTCATTCCCCTCGACGGACAGGTATGACGGACCATTTCAAGCACGACGGTCCGTCGAGGGTCTTCGTTCCAAAACACTTGAACTTTGGAATTTTGGGTACTGGGATTACTCTCTGATCATTATGATGAACCTGCAGGACGGACCGTCGTAGCTGTGACGGTCCGTCATGGACTTCCGTAATCCCACACTTGGTCAGACTTCCCCAAATTTCCTACAGCAACTTCTCCCTTCACTACGGTGCCACCTACGGACCGTCACAGCCGCGATGAACCGTCATAGGTTCCGTAGGTGGTCTCTTCTGCAATTTTCTCTCAAAAACTCCCGCGTTCATCCTTGGATAGACTTTCTGCAAACAAAGAGAAACTTATATCAAAATTAACAAAAAAAGGCTCTCGACACACACTAAACTTAAGGAAAAAGCATTAGACATACCGTGAAACCATGGTACATCAGTATCCATTCTTGAATATCTTTTCATTCAAGAAGCCAATTTCCAAAATGGTTTTCAAAAGGGTTTATAAACTCAAACTTCTTCTAACTTTGATTTATAGTATGGGTCTTCTTGTATTTAAGTTCTAATGGTTTAAATTTATTTATCATGGTTTGAATTAATGATTTTGATTTTAAAACTCCATGAAACTCTTGTATATGCATACTTCAACTTTTGGCTTGAAAATGGGTTATGTGAGCATGATTTGAGTAGGGTATGAACTTGGGTCTTCTTGTATTTGTCATATTGGTGTAGCTACTGCCCTAAGGACTTTAATACGGTGAAATATTGATAAATTGCTTATGGGTGATGATGGTTTGATTTGTTGATGAGTTGCTCTCATTGTATATTTCTTATTATGAATTGCTATTTGAGTGGTATGGTCCACCTTATGGGTGGCGGTGCTAATTGATGAACTTGATGTTACTTAGTATGTTTTGAGTATGTGATCTTGAAGGTCTAATATGTGAAATGAAGATATATGGGAAATGGGTCTTGTATTGTGTTTGATGTAGCTGGAATTGCATGTTTGACCTAGTTTATGTCTAAATGAAGTGTACGATTATGAGAAGCATGTAGAGTGTGTAACTTGATGAATTAAGGTTAAAATATGTGTAGAACTTGATGATAATGAAGCGATGCTTATATGCAAGGTGTGAACATGTACACACACACACTCTTTTAAGATTTGTATTATGCCAAGCACTACAAGAAAAATGGTTTTTCACGAAGGGAAATATGGTCGTTATAAGTCCAAATTCGGTCGCTAAAAGCAATTAACGACCGGCATAAATCCAGTCGTCGTCGGTCGTTAAAAGTCCCGACGTTAAAAGTTAACGACCGAATTCAAATTCGGTCGTTAAAAGGTTTTTTAACGACAACGTAAATTCTGGTCATTATATGGCATTTTTAACGACCGGATTTTCCCTTTGTAAAAGCACTTCTAACGACCAAAAAGATTTTCGTTAATTATATTCCACTTGCAATACGAATACTATTAACGACCACATTTTCTGTCGCTAATTGTAGTTTATTCAAATAATTTTAAGAAGACAATTATAAGAGAGTTTAAAGGAACCAATTTCATTCGTTATTATACAAAATTCTATAAAGTAAATACAAAAACACTCAAAATAAACTAAATAATTGAATTCATTATAGAAAGTCTCCTGCTTAATACAAAAAAACTAATTAAAGAAAGATATATCATATTCAAGTAGCATAACATATCTTTATCAACTCCTAAAAAAGAGAAAAATTGCAAAAAATAAACGATATGACATTGTCTTTAATTTAAACCACCCCTAACTAAAATGAAAGCCATCTTGAACTTCTACTTGCTCTGTACGTTGTTGAACGGTATATTCTTCATATTGACATTCAAGATCTGTAAGATAAAAACTTATGTCAATTTAAGACAAGGAATAAAAAAGTATGTACTAAACATACCTTAAAAGATGCAAAATAGAATACTTGTGAATATGCACTTGAGGCAGCAACAGTAACAACAGTAGAAAATGTAACATTCATAGTATTTAGAGCTTAAATGACACAATGAACATTTAAACATTTCAAATGGAAAAATATGTGTATATCAAGTGAAGAAATATAACTCCTCAAACAATGAGGTAAGAAATCTCTCAATAAGAATATGTAATAGCTAAATACTTAGTAGATGATATGAAATGAAATGGTACATGAACATGGGAACTAATAATGCACATGGGCAGTTTCAAATCAAGACAACTGTATTCTAGCTAACAACATATGAATTGTATAATGTTTGAAAAAAAAAAGGTATGTCAACAATAACTTGTAGTCTCTTCCCAACATCTAATAAGTATTTAACAATTTTCTGCAATAATCAACAATGGTTTTGTAAAGCCAACAAAACAGACCATCAAACCAAAATTTGGGAAGCAGACTACCAATTCAATAAAGAAATCACACAAGAAAAAGTATGACAACCATCAGACCAAAATAGAGAGAACATCCAAAGGCACCAACTTAGTTTTTTTCTAAGAGGGAGGCATAATATATTTTCTGCTTGCTACAGTAAAATCTCTAATATAAATGAAGCAGAACATGAAAACATTCCAGATTTGCCAGTATGAAGAGTTGGTGGAATCAGATTCATTAGGCCTAACAAGGATGATCAATAAGGATTGAAAAATACTATGGGAATACACAAAAAATAGGGGAGATACATATACTTCAAGGAACAACACATGAATTATAGTACATAGATACAGAGAAGTAAATCAACTAGAAGACACAATGGCAAATGAAGCATTCATGCAGCAGGAAGGGATTCAGTGGAATAATTTTAATCAACTAACAATTGACTGTAAGAGAATAATAAACATGGATAAAATAGGCATGCCAACATTGAGAATTAAGACAAGAAGGGTCAGCCTGCAGAGACAGTGATCCACGCCAAGCTAATTCAATCCCTGCCATGGGACCAACATCATACCGAAGATACAAGGCGCGTGAAGGGAAAGACACAAGCAGCTCAAGTTTTCAAAATGGTCCACACAGAATTTGTACACTGTCTGTGGATGAGAAATATGAGATTTTCTGAAAAAAGGAGTAGAGATTCAAATGCCACTGCAAAAGAGAGTGTTCGAGGCCCACCCAGGAATCAATTGTACATGGTAAATAGAAAGCAGGTTATAACAAGAAGCTAAGAAAAAAATTAAGCATTCGAAGTCCTTCCCTGTATCTTGAGTACATCGCAAAGAGAAAGAAAAATCGATTTACTAACCTGTTTAATGGTACTATCTATTGATCACTTGAAGACGCAGGTGTTGAAGGCTGACCAAGTAGTACTCTCGCAAGCTGTTCATATTTACTCTCCAACTCATCCATGCGTTCACATTTGTTCTCTAACTCATCCAAGCGTCGTTTTAGTGATTCATTTTCTTTTTCACGTGCATTCAATCTATCTAATAATGCAGCCTTTGAAGAGTTCCCACCTTTTAACTCTTTAGCCGTTATCCCTCCACCAAATCCAATTACATGACTCTTACATTGAGGTCCAAAACACTTTTCTACAACCTCAATATTTGTAAGAAAAGAATCAGATTGAACCAATTTTTGGATTTCAGCCTGTAGAATACAAGCAAACTTAAAATAATACAACACGTAAAGTTATATGATTTAAAATAAAATTTATCACTAAACTTACATATTTTGCATTAGTTTCAGGTTCGACAAGCTTGTTATCCTTCTTACGAGTCTCGAAGAAGATCGTATCCATTTTTGGTGGTTTACCATCTTTACCTCCCTTAACATATAAATAAACAAGTCAAGGAAATCATCTTCAATCATTTTATCAAACAAGAGACTAATAGGCTTACCAATTCATAAATAATTTCTCTAATAGGCTTACTCCCTGTACGATGAGGCATACTCAACTTGGACCTGTTGACAATGTTTCTTTCACTTGTTTCCTTTATTCACAACATACCATAAAAGTTCTAGTTAGTAACTTCAAATAGCATGGTAATAAATAAATACTTTGGATTTATACCATAAACTTGTGACTTAAGAAATGCTCCTTAACCAGCCATTCCCAATCACTCTTGTCTACCCCTCTTGGCACATCTCTTAGAGCATCACCAAATGGCTTAGACTTCATAATCTTGTGAAGTGATCCTCTCCAGTTATTCCACAACCTTCTCATGTGTTGAAGGACATGTTCTTTCATGGCATTCATGTTGTCACAGCTAAATTTATCCTGCAATATTTCACAGGTACCATTAAACATAAACTCAATTAGCTAATAGCTCTCTAAATACTTACCTTAATAGTCCCACATGTTTTGCATAATTATAGCGCATTGATCTTACTTTTTTGGTATGAGAAGTCAGATATAAAGCTAATAAAACTCCACAAATACTTACAGTTACAGCATCCCACATGTGCTCTAGCTGATCTTCTTTAATGTCTGTCCATGAGTGCACCCGTAATGGGCACATATTACGATCACGAATTAAAATACCCAAGTGTCTCACAAATGAGGCATAATTTTTTCCAACAACTCGATTTTGGTAAAAATTGATATTTAACTTTTCTCCAGGTTTGAGTCGTGCAACATTTTTACAAATGTTTGTTCCTCTAACTTTTTTTGCATTGTTGGACTCACATGCACCTGCGAATTAATTCAGATCGGACATAAAGAAGAGTTTTATCACACCAAAAACAACAAAAAAAAACCAGCTTGAGACAGTAAATACTTATTTCATTTGTTTGAGCATCTTGCATTAGTTCGACTTCTGGAGAGCATGGAACATTATCTTCAGCTAGATCAAAACCAGGAGGTACATGATCAATATTCTGTACTGGATCACTTCGATAAGATGTTGATGGATTGATCTTTAGACTTTTGCTTATTGGAGTTCTTTCTTCAGCCCTTACTCTTATAGATCCCAAAGATTGTAAGCTTTTCCCTCGTCCCCTAATTGCTAAAGCACCAGGTGGAAGGTATGCAAGTTTATTAGGCTTGACAGTTGATTTCATTCCAGAGTTTAGAATTTTTGATGGATCCATGTAAACCTAGTAGAAAAATCACTTCTTTTTTAGTTCATTCAATAAGAGAAAAGTCATTGAACAAGTTTTCAATACTACATCCCTTTCTATAGGTACAACTACCAAGATAAAACAATATTAACTAGAATAAGAATAGCTTTCTGGAATGAAAAAATGACATGCAATTGACATTTTGAAAGTGGTTAATTTCCACATATCTACAACCTAACTAATCAACATCTCAAAATGGTGACAGGGATGTGGTCAGCAGGGAATATAATATCAGTTTCAGAAGATGGATGTTATGAAAGAAGCTTTGAAAAAGAAAAATAATTAATTACAAGTCTCAGAATCTACGCATAAAATCCCAGCAAGCTTCAATGTTTTTAAGCGCAATTTACGTGTAAATAAATAATATTACGTTACTACTAATAAATAGTCCATATATAAGAACAGCCAGAGAATCACGAAGAAAATAATTGAAAAAAGAAACTAAAACATCAAGGGTATTTTTAGGATCAAATTCAACACCATAGTATAATAAAATGAGAACTCAGAAATCAAACATGAATTCAAAGTCACAACTGCCTCCTAGATTTCTTGAAGCTATGATGAATCGTCATCCTCTTTATCACCAACATCAAAAGAATCACGAGCTTGAACCTTTTGTACAATATGCCATCCATTATTTGCAAGATCATCAACATAAAACACTTGTGATGCTTGATTGGATAAAATAAAAGGCTCATTTATTTTCAAAAATCGCTTGCAGTTGACACTTACAAAGTCATATGCATCTACTTTAATTCCCCTTTGTTGATCATATACGTCAAACCACACACATCGAAATAAAACCACTCTTCTCCCACCAGTAAATTGTAATTCAAGAATCTCGGTTAACTCTCCGTAATAATCAATATTTTTAGTCTCTTCATCTGTCTCACCAACTACAACCACCCCACAATTTTGAGTTCTCAAACCTTTATCGTGATCTCGCACATGAAACCTATATCCAGTAGTAACATAGCTTTTAAAACATGTCACATATGGAAGAGGACCACGTGATAATGAGAGCAAATCTTTTATTTTCTTACTCTTATCGTGCTTGTGCAATTCTGCAACCTATAAAATTTAGGTAGATTGTTTAAAAAATATTATTCATAAATTTATTAATATATACAAAGGCTTAACTTCTCACCTTTAATTTTAACCAACTAACGAATCGTCTATTCCATTCAATCTCTGAATGATTTTTGGATGTATCAATTGAAATTTGTGAAAATTCTCTGCAAATAATTTGCAGTATAACATGTCATTTTATATAAGGCTATGGAAAATATAAAAGTAACTTATTAGAATGAGCCATTACTTACTCGAGAAATGGTTGAATTTCATCACAGTTCTTCATAATATAAAAATGTGCAAGCTCAAATTCACTTGAATCAAGATTGACTGGTTTGTCATACCTCAAACTTTTTCCAGGTTGAGAAAAAATTTCTAAACCTCCATCAGATTCAATAGAACCACCATCATAATTCCTTTCATGGCGATTAAATTTTGTATCCATCGTATGCAAATACCTTGAACATAAGGTCATACATTCAAATGCTATATATCCTTGTGCAATACAACATTCTGGGCGAGCCATGTTACGAATAAATGATTTTAGAAAGTATAGCCATCTCTCCACTGGATACATCCATCGATATTGGATAGGTCCAGCAATCTTAGCTTCATTAGCTAAATGAATTGGCAAGTGGACCATGATATCAAAAAATGCAGGAATGAAAACCTTTTCTAACTTGCACAAAGTGATTGGAATTTGGGTTTCTATTTGCTCTAGCTCATCTACTCTTAAACATTTTGCTCCGAGTATCTTAAAAAATATTGACAACTCAATAAGTGGTTCAAGCACAGATTTGCAGAGCATACCACGTAAAGCAAGTGGAAGTAAATGTTGTAGAATAACATGGCAATCATGGCTTTTCAATCCTGAAAGTTTCCGATCTTTAAGGTTGACACACTGAGAAATATTTGATGAAAACCCATCCGGGACCTTTAAATTCTTTAAGAAAGCGAAGAATTTGTTCTTCTCTGTAGGAGATAATGTGTAACTTGCAGTAGGTAACTCATATTTATCTCCTTTCTCTATCGGATGCAATTCCTTCTTTATGTTCATTGCTTGCAAATCCAATCGAGAATTCAAGGTGTCTTTGGTTTTTCCGTTGACATTTAAGATTGTCCCCAAAATATTATCACAAATATTCTTCTCAATGTGCATCACATCTAAATTATGTCGCAACAATAGAGTGCTCCAATATGGAAGATCAAAGAAAATACTCTTCTTGTTCCAATTATCACCCCTATTCTTGTGTGATATTTTAATCTTCTTCCTTGGATCCTTTGATTGTGTTACACCTTCTAAATCACCTACTTGATCAAGTATATCATTACCAGATAACATTTTTGGTGGTAATCTTTGCTTATGTGTGCCATCAAAGGAATCTTTATCTTTCCTCCATTTGTGATTAGGAGGAAGAAAGCGTCTATGATGCATATAACACTCCTTTTGACCTTTTACCAACCTAGTTGAAAGAGTTTCTTTGTTGCAACACGGGCAAGCCAATTTTCCTTTGGTACTCCATCCTGACAAATTTCCATATGCTGGAAAATCATTAATGGTCCATAACAAAGCTGCATGTAGCATAAAATTTTGTTTAGCTGACGCATCAAAGGTCTCAACTCCAGTTTCCCATAATTCCTTTAATTCATCTATTAAAGGTTGGAGATAAACATCAATTGCATCCCCGGGACAATCAGGACCAGGAATAAGCATCGATAAAATAAAATTTTCTTGCTTCATGCATAACCAAGGTGGCAAATTATAAGGAATAAGTACGACAGGCCAAATGCTATATGGAGTTTTTGAATTTTTAAATGGTTGAAAACCATCACTAGCAAGTCCAAGTCGAACATTACGAGGCTCAGTACCAAAAGATGGATGAAGTTCATCAAGTCTCTTCCATGCAACTGAATCAGCTGGGTGCCTCATTATTCCATCATCAACTCTTTCATCATGATACCATCTCATCAAAGAAGATGTTTTTGAGGACATAAACAATCTCTGAAGTCTTGGCTTTAGAGGAAAATAACGTAAAGTCTTGTATGGTATGTTTTTACCACGTTTAGATTGTGTTTCCCCATTGCGTTTATTCTCCTTCCATCTAGATGAACCACACACTTTGCAAAATTCGAGAATCTTATCATCCTTCCAGTATAACATGCAATTGTTCTTACATGCATCTATATTCTCATAAGAAAGTCCAGGATTCCGAATTACCTTCTTTGCCTCGTAATATGAATCTGGCAAGTTTGATCCATTAGGCAATAAATCTTCCTTTAGCATCTTCAACAACATTGTGAATGAAGCATTACTCCATTGGCCAATAGTTTTAATATGAAGTAACTTAATCAAAGTTGAAAGTTTTCTTGCTTTTGAACCTTCATATAATGATTGTTCATAATCATTTAATAGGCCGTAGAATTGTTTCGCTTCAGGATTTGGTTCCGCCTCAACAAAATCATCACTGTTAGTATTCATATTCTCTTCAGTGAAATCGGGGTGTAAATCCCTTAAGAGCTCTTGCATTTCATCCTCATCGTCATCATTTTCAATGATATTTTCCTCTACGAATTCAAAATCCGCCTCTTCCTCACCTAATCTCTCCCCGTGATGATACCAAAAAGTATAACCCTGAACTATTCCATACACTAATAGATGTGACCTAACCATCTCACGAGTTTTGGAAGATGCATTACAACATCTGATGCAGGGACAACGTATTTCTTGTTTTTCTCCCAATTTTGTAAAAGCATAATCCAAAAATTTCTCCACCCCAATGATGTAAGCATTATCAAGTCTATCTTGAACAAGTTGCATCCATTCCTTATTAGGTGCCATAATCTTCATTCACCAAAAGATATTATAAATACACCAACATAAGTAAGAACTAACCATTTATTGTTCAAAAGTTGAAGAAGACCTTCTAAAAGATTCTAGGTAAGTTTCAGAAAACAAAATTATGTGATTTTTAATTAATTATTTGTATAGTGATTGCTCCGATTATAAATGTGTACTTTGTTCATGTATATTTACAGAATTAGATAATTATTATGTCTTATTGGGGAAGGGGTGCTTTTTTTTCCAGCTTAAAAGCTCTTCTAAGTTGACCAAATATTTTACCTTTTTGCCCTTAATTATTTTATTATTATTATTATTATTATTATTATTATTATTATTAATATTATTATTATTAATATTATTATTATTATTTATTATTATAATTAGTAGTATTATTAATATTTTATTATTTTATTATTATTATTATTATTTATTTTATTACTCTTTATTATTATTATTATTATATATTATTATTATATATTATTATTATATATTATTATTATTAATATTTTATTATTTTTGTTATTATTATTATTTATTTTATTATTCTTTATTATTATGATATATTATATATTATTATATATTATTACAATTATATTATTATTATTATTATTATTATTATTATTTTCATATTATTTTATATTATTATTTATTATTATTATTATTATTATTTTCATATCATTTATTATTATTATTATTATTAATATTATTTATTATTATTATTTATTATTATTATTAATATTTTACATATTATTATTATTATTATTAATATTTTACATATTATTATTATTATTTATTTTATTATTTAATATTATTATTGTTATTATTATTATTTTCATATTGTTATATTATTAATATTATTTATTATTATATTATATTTAATTATTTTTATTGTTATTATTATTTTTTATTATTTTTATTATTATTATTATTATATATTATTATTATATGTTATTATTAATATTTTATTATTATTATTATTATTATTTATTTTATTATTCTTAATTAATATTATATATTATTATTATATATTATATATTATTATTATTATTATATATTATTATTATTTATTTTATTAGTCTTTATTATTATTCAAGTTGTCATCTTATATATCCTAGTTTATATGACCGGACATATGATTGGGTCAAACAAAACAAAAACTATTGTTCAGCAGTAACGACAAAAGGCTCTATTTCTTCTTTTAATATGTGTGATTGTTGAATAAATTCTCAAGTTTTATGAATTTTCCTATTAAATGCATAATAATTAACAAAATAAGATTCTGTAAATATCATTTTATTATTATATAGTCGTAACTAAACACATAAGGACCATGGAAAATACTTCATCATCAATTAGCAATAGTAGTAAGTTAGCAAATAACATGTAAAGCAGCAACTTAGCAGGTAAAGCAACAACTTAACACCTAACAAAAACTGCTAGCAACAATTAAGTCGGCAACAGTCCAGGTGCAACAACACTTTTTTATCATATTCTAAAGCAGGCCAACAACATGTTGTATACTTTATTTTTAAAAAAAACATAGCACTTTGTAGGCACTAATAGAAGATATCACGTTATGACAATAATACAAGTTTCAATAGTCCATTGGCTCAGACACAGAGAAACAGAGGATACACATTATGCAATATACTCATTAACAATTTCTTATTCCTTCTATAACAAGGCCTCCAACTACAATATCCATAAATGGCATTAACTATACTCATTAAAAATTTCATATTCACACTAAAAAAGACCCCATTTTGATGTTTCCTCTTAATCCTATGACACAACAAGCACCATGATCTCTAAGTTGTCAACCAAAGTAGGTGAAAAAACAATTCAGCATGATAGCTACTGTGATTTGTACGAATAAGGAAGGCGTACTAACTGAAAACACTCTGCAGGTCAGCCAGTTTTGGCTACGTGAAGAGTATTTTGGAAGTAGTACTTTCTCTTCATTTGCCCCAGAAATTCTTGATCTGCTTCATGAAGGAATGGCTCTGAACACAACCAAAATCCCACTGGTATCTTCATTTGAACACATTGAGGATGAAATTCAAAATGCAATTTTGGGCTGGGGCATCAAAAGCATGAATATGGATGTATAACAACTGAAAGAAAGATGTACACTTGTCTATTATGAAAGCTTCAACTCGGAATGCCAAGGGCGAGGAAAAATCATAAAGGTACATACAGGCCTGCGAAAAAACTTGTACTTACTCTTTGGTGGAAGAACTCTGGCAGAGACCTCAGACGATAATTTAACAGCCAGTACTGCAGCTGATTTGTGAGAAAGACAAGGGGGCCAGCCTTTTAAAACTCTAGGACCCCAATTCTCTCCCAATATCGTTAATTGAACTAAGCAAATCCATATAAGCACTGATGTTGTGATCCTTATCATCCATAACTTCATTCTAGACTTGGATGACATAAAACATTTTAGTTTTTCCAAACAACTTTCTGCTAAAGCTGTTACTTTTAGCCCCATTATGCCCAAATTCCTCCACCCCTTGGCATTAACTACTTTCTTAGCACATTTCCGCAAAATATTATACTATTGAACTCATAAGTTGTATTTCTTGTTTGTTTTCCTCACTCACTCATCACAAACAATCAATATACCACACACAACAAGTAAGAACGAAAAATCAATATGAAACCCATTACTGGGAAAAACAAAAAAGAACGAAAAAACCGATATGAAACCCATTACTAGAAAAACCTAAAATTGAACAAAATCAAGCATTCCACAAAGCAATTCATAATTCTAATAATAAAAATCATACCTTTAAGAGATTGAAACACCAAGATAGGGTCTGAATAATGTCAACCGAAGCAAAGCCACAACAAATCGTAAGAAGAGAAAGGTGATTTTTTTGTTCTGCAATCAAACAATAAAGATGCAGATCATCTTTTTATAACGTTTAGCAGAGAAACGTGGGTTACGAATATGCTAATTTTCCTCTAACAAACCTTGGAGAGACTCACCTAATTAGATCTCTTCTTAGCTGATTTTCTTCAAAAGAACATGGGAGAGAAGGTGGTTGCGGAATTTTCTCCAACAATTGCTGATTTTTCTCTAACAATCTCTCCATTAGTAGATGCTGAGAAAATTTAGGGTTTGTTTTTTCACTGATAGAGAGAAAACGATGGTAATCAGGTTTAAGCGTAGTATCTATGTTTTCTTTTTTGAACAACTGGGATAAATACGTGTGTATTGGAAATAATAAAGAAATCAATAAATTAAACTTTCACTATCATTTTTAATATATAAATAATTAATTAATAATTTGGTATAAATACTCTTAGCATATGGATATTATTTAATTTCTTTGAAGAAGTGGGAGAATGATACGTGTGTATTGGAAATATAAAGAAATAAAACAAATTAATATTTCAATACATTTTTTAATATATAAATAATTAATAACTTGATATAAATACTCTTAACATATGGATATTATAATAACTCTAATTATATTAAATTAAGAATGGACCTTTAACGACCTGAAAAAAATGTGTTTTAATATATAAATAATTATTAACTTGATATAAATACTCTTAACATATGGATATTATACTAACTCTAATTATATTAAATTAAGAATGGACCTTTAACGACCGGAAAAAAATGTGATTTAATATATAAATAATTATTAGCTTGATATAAATACTCTTAACATATGGATATTATACTAACTCTAATTATATTAAATTAAGAATGGACCTTTAACGACCGGAAAAAAATGTATCGCTATAAATACACTTTTAATGACCGGATTAATATCCCCTCGTTAAGATTTGGTCACTAAAAGTACACTTTCTTGTAGTGAAGTTGAGCAAAAAGGGGAATCTTGAGGTGGACATACTTTGTGAGTTGAGATGTAGTGTCTAGTAGCATCTCCATTCCTAGTGAGCTTTCTAAGATAGACTATTATGTTGAGAAATCCGTGGGGAGTTATGCCTAGCACCGAGAGGATATGAAGGGGAGGTGGATTGCACTTCGTGAGTTGAGATGTTGTAATCCAAAGTACCTCTTGAGATGAGTACTCCTCGTTAGTAGAGAGTGAGTTACTTAGTAGCAATCTCCTTATCCCTTAACTATGTGCCCGCATAGGTGTAACTATTGGAAAAGCCATGTAAATGCTAAGAAGCATGACCTTACACTAGGCAAGTAAGGATCCCTCATCCGATAAGGGTTAATATCGTGATTCCATGTCTAGCTCTCATGGTCTTTGTGGGTTAAGCTAACTCCCACAAAGAATTGATTTGAAACTAATTATCTTGTATATTGTTGAATTTGTGTATGTATGTCGTGAAGTGCTCAATCCACATTAGTTACTGAGTAGGAGCATTGAGTGGGAGTAGTAGTATGGGATGCTATTCTCACATTGCACTTGGTGTGACCTATACCTACTATGGGAGAAGAGTACCTTCATGAAATCCGTGTGAATGAGTACTATGGTGTAGTGTTATGGATGATTATTGTGGTGTACTTGAGTAAATGGAATCCATTAGGAGTACTAAGTGGGGGTGGTAGTATGGGATGCTACTCTCACATTGCACTTGGTATGACCTATATTTTCCGTGAGTGTCTTGTATATGTTAGCCAAGGGCGTGGATTTGATTTCCAATGAAGTAAGCCTAAGATTTGGTAGTTTTAAGGGTCGCTTTGGTGTGCTTTGAAGGGAGGTGTAATGAAAATCCCTTCTTAGCTCACTTTAGGGAGTCTTAGGATAACCTTGGGTTAGGGCAACTTCAAAGGAAAAAGAGTTCATATGACTTGAACCGTGCCTTTCACTGTAAGGTCTTCATTGTAAGAATCCAATATATTCACTGTGATGCTTTATTCAATTGTCATTGTAAGTTTAGTAAGTTCATTGAAATGTTCCTTTTGATTACTCTAAGTTTTGGTAAAGTTGCCATAAAGTGTTGATTGTCGATTTTTATGTTGGTTTGTTTCTAGATTCATGAATATTGCTTTAATTGCATGACAAGTCATTTTTACTAAAATGTCCCTTTTTGTATGTTTTTGCATATTCCATGCTTAGTACATTGTTGTACTAACCCCATACTTTTATATACCTTATGAGTATAGGTTGGAAGCCTTTTTGGAGGATCGAAATTGAAGCTTGGGAATTCTATCTCTCAAGAATTGGGTATGTCCTCATATATTCGGGGACATAGTTTTATGTTTCTTAGTTTCTTAATTAAGACTTAAAAATGTATTTACTTTTATTGTAAAGGGCTGTGTCCCTAAGATTCCAAGTTGTGAGTTTAAGTTGGCTTGTGACGATAAGATATTCCTAGTATTTATGAAAAGACTCCTTTATTTATTATTATCGTGAAATGTTTTAATTCCGCACTACTTTTCATACTTTATGTTATGAATGCTAGTTAGAGGGCTTGTACGAGACCCCAAAGGGGTCAAGTACGCCTGGTCATGATTCAAAGGTTTGCCTAACTTTTAGGGGGTACTTTCGGGTCGTGACAACTACATACTAAGTGCTTGGTGAAATGCCCTAAGAAACTAACATGAAAAGTTGATTAAAGGAAGCTAAAAAACTATGAATGAATTTCCAGATTTGTGTACTATAGTTTCGGTTAACAAGGAGGTTAAAATTTGGGTTTTTAAAGTGAAAATAAAACAAGTGAGGTCAATGGAAATTGAACCCAAGACCTCACATGTTAAGAAGGCTAAAAACGTGAAGGGGGGCTAAGGGGAATCAAACCTGGCTACTGATTTCGCGATAAAGGAAAAAGAAAATAGGGCTGGGGGGAATCGAACCTGGCTACTGATTTCGAGAAAAGGGAAAAAGAAAATGGGGCTGTGGGAATCGAACCTGGCTACTGGTTTCGCGAGAAGGAAAAAAAGAAAATGGGGCTGGGGGGAATCGAACCTGGCTACTGGAGGAGAAAGAAGAGAAAATTAAATTAAATAAATAAATGGGAGGCGTGGGATTCAAACCCACGACCTCCAGGCAGTGAGTGAAAGAGGAGAAATAAATAAAAGGAAATGTGAGGCGCGGGAATCGAACCCACGACCTCAAGGCTGGAAATGGAGAGGAGCGAAAATAATTAATAAAACAAGTGAGGCTGTGGGGGCTCGATCCCACAACCTCACTGCCAAATACACTTAGCCTAGCGAAAATTAAATAAAAAAAATATAGGAGGCTGTGGGAGTTCGAACCCACCACCTCACAGCCTCTAGAGAAGTTAAATTAAATCAAGGAGGCTGTGGGGGTTCGAACCCACAACCTCCCTAGCCCAGCGAATTAAATAACAAAAATAAAAGAGGCTGTGGGGGTTTGATCCCACAACCTCTTGGTTTAGGTGAAATTGGGCAATGAAATATTAATGAAAAATAAAAAGAGGTTGTGGGGGTTCGAACCCACAACCCTTCAGCCAATTTAAGAGGAAAATTAAGTAGAAAATTAATGATATGATGTTAATGTTGGGATTTAATCTAGAGTTCTAATGTTATGAATATTAAAAATAAAATCAACGAAAAATGTAAATGATATCCAAGTGATTCAAACTTGGGTTTCCTTGGCAAAACTTCCGTATTGATACATAAGTCATACGTGAACAAAATATCCAAGAATAATGCCACCTACTTAGATCGGAATCAAGATCTTGGCATATATACAAGATACATAAGTCTTGTACTACATAATCTTAGAAATGTATGAATCACTTAACGAATTATGAATGAAGCCTCATGGCTTGTGTGTATAGACTCATAAGTCTAGCATACGTTTAAAAGTAAGTGAACCTAAGATGTATGTACTGAATGATGAAATGAACTATGAAATGATGAAACCCTAGAAGGGTTAAGTAAGGGTATGAAACACACTAATGGCCAAGAATATTGGCATATAATGAAATGAACATTCACGTAAAATGAGGTGAGTAATTATGAAGAGTAAATGTGCTAGTGACAATGAATGTGGTGACAACATGATATGAGGCTAATGCAAATGATGAGAATAATCTCACATGAGCCTAAGTAAATGTTACCAAAACGTACTCACCTACGAGAGTGTAAAGTTAATGAAGAGACCAGTCTCTATGAACATCTAATGAAAGTATTGAGATTAACACACTTAATACTAATGATGAGATAAGAAATCATCTATTGAGCTATGATGTCCTCATACTAGAAGCCAGCTTCCATGACGTATGAGTTGAATGTAATGGAACTTTATACTGAGCACCGATAGACTAGCTATGAGGGGTGATGCCTTTTTTTGGGAAGGGTGGAGGTTCACGTAACTCTCATGATATGAGACTGTCTGGCTTGCCGGGTATGGGTCTCCTTATATCTCCTAGTCTTTGAACCTATACTGCCAATATAGGGATCTGGAGGGGTTAAATTCCCATGTACGCTAGAATGTTTTGGGTCACCTTAGCCGGTGATTCCACCTCTTTTCGGTGTGGGAGAGACATTGGATTTCATGATGCTCACATGATCTATGTCGGTTAAAGTTAAAGTTCCCAATGAATGAATGAGGCCAGCCTCAAATGAAGCACATAATGAAAAGAATGATACCAAAGGTGTTAGGATAGGATAATCAAGAGGTGAGCTAGACTCAGGTAATGACATTAGGTTATTCTTGATCATTGCACAGAAAACCCGATGAGTCTTAAACTACACCCTAGGTATAGCTGGTTTTCACACTGGCCTATGAATGAAATGAAATGAAGTACATATGAATGAATGAAACAGACTTTATGTTTGCTAATGAAGACTCCCTAGTTGAGGTCCCATATGTTGAGCCCTCATTTTGGAAAGTCTTAATGTCAAGTCCATGATTCCAAGGTCTCATGGCATATGAATGAATGATATGAAAGAAGATATGTGTTCTATGTTATGTGCTATGATATGTGCTATATATAAGATGTTATGTGCTCTGTGTAATATGACATTTATGATGATACATGTTACTCTCATGGCATGACTTTCCTAATCCAAATTTGGAAAGCTCATTGACTTTCCTAATCCAAATTTGGAAAGCTCACTGACTTTCCTTATCCAAATTTGGCAAGTCCACTGACTTGACTTCCCATAATCATGTTGTTAGGGAAGAGCTATTCTTTCTCATGCATGTCCTTGGTGTGTGCTTGCATATACCCATACTTAGTACAAGTGTGTACTAACCCTATACAACTATACTATTTTAGGTGCAGGCACAGATGGACGATAGAGCTACAAGATCATTGTTGCAGCTATCCGGACGTCCAGCATTCATCCGGAGTTGGTAGGTCCTCATGCTTTCGAGGATGCTACTATTTTATATTCTAGCTTAGTTTTAGAGTTGAGCTAGTGGAGCATGTTCCACTACCGTTTCTTTCCTGTTTTTATTCAGATTTTGTATTGGTGCCATTTTGGCAATTATACACCTATTACATATTGAACTATTTCTTTCAGTTGCTTATCTCTTAATGTTATATGGTTGATGGTGAACAATTATGAAATGATAAGAATGTTTAACAAGTATGTTAAGAAACAAAAAGTTTCAAATTTTCCGCTAAAATTAACCTAGATGAAGTAAGAATGACGTAAGTAGGCTGGTCTGCGACCTCTGAGAGGTCAACGACGTCGGTCTCGTCTGGGGTCTAGATTCCGATCGTAACAAGTAGTATCATTGAGTTCTACATTCTTGAGTATTAAGTCCCTAATCCGTTTGAGATTATATTCCTAATTATGAAACTACATATTCTAACACCCGGACAATTAATAGGTTAAACTAAATCCCTATGTCTGAGTTTTGAGTTTAATGGATGGGGTAAAGTAGTAAAATGTCTTCCCGTACTTATAATGAACATTTTAGGGGCTAAACCTCAAGTTATGACTCCCCAATGACAAACCAAGCGTCTCTGAGGAGGACCCTAAATTAGAACCAAAAAAGATGGCTAAGTATACTTCTAAAGGGAGGGTCACGGATGGTGAAAGTCTTCACTGCTCGTGGAAAGCCCCCGTTGACTTTGCCTTAGTCGTGTTGGCAAAGGTCATTGTCTAAGTAAGGCTTCACGGAGTGTGAAAGCCTTCAATTCCCATAGAAAACCTGGTGGACCAATTCCTTAGTCGTGAAGATAAGTAGAAACGTCCACGTGAGGCTTCACGAGGTGTGAAAGCCCCCACCTTCCTTGGACAACCCTCATAGAACCTTGCCTTAGCAGTATAGGAAAAAGTCATGGTCCATGTGAGTCTTCACGGAGCATGAAGGACATTACTAGCCATGCATGGAATCATGGAGAAATGTCATATCATTTTAGAGTGAGGAATTTATCAACACGAGGGATTCACAAAGGATTGAGGACTCCACTACCCGTGAAGTCAAATTTTTACTCCTATTAAAATGGGTATATTTTATATTATTTTTCAATAATCATATAAGGTTTTTAAACTCAATATACACCCAAAATATATGATTTTCACAAACACCGAAATAGAAATAAAAAATTCATCTTCCTCAAAATATTTTTCTCTATAAAAAACCAAGAAGAAGAAGAGTAAAATCGAAGCTTCGAATTGAGGAAATCAAGGGTTTTACATAACATTAATGAAAGATTCATTATCAAGGTATGGTGTTTTTTATCCATGTGTAGATTACAACTATGAAGCCCCTTTAAAACACTATTTCAACTCTTACAATTTTCCCAAAAGATAGGGTTTTATTCTAAGGACATGAGATCTTCTTAAAAAGTTATAAATGGTTGAATTGTATTGGATTATGATTGAATTGATGATTTGAGGTTGATTGATGGTTAAATTTCCCCAAGAACCCATGAATTCACTATATTTCTAAATTGAGATCTTAATGTTGGTTGATTGATTTTAGAAGCTTGTAAATGGGGTTTGTTTATATTTATTGAATTGATTGAACTAAGTTGTTATCCATATATGTAGAATTTCTATATTTGGGTTGAATGTGATTCACGATCCTTGAAGCGTAAATTATGAAAATTGTACAAGAACATGAGAATTATGCATGTTCTTCAAGGTTTACTTTGAAAATGAAGATTCTATGATTATGGTGTTATTGTAGTATTGATTGAAAGTCCATTCTCC
Organism: Solanum sitiens; assembly: GCA_016801875.1. Lineage (NCBI taxonomy): Eukaryota > Viridiplantae > Streptophyta > Magnoliopsida > Solanales > Solanaceae > Solanum > Solanum sitiens. Next base: position 1,676,898 of record JABWTJ010000102.1, read on the forward strand.
ACCATAAACCTTACACATTATTATGCATGAATTATCTATGAGTATGATGTTCTTGTTGTGTTTATTAAAAGGCTATTCTTATGAACATGATTTGAAAGGCTTATTCACTAAGTAATGACTCTAAGGTTGAAAGGATACACTCAACTATTGAATCTTGGATCTATCATGATACCAAGCAGGTTTGAGTACTAGAGCATTCTTCCATGAATATAAACTTAAGTAAAGACTTAACATGAATGTAAAGGGAATTATGCTTAGCATGGAGCTTGATATGAAAATGAGATGAAACCTTTTACATTTTTTAGTTCGGATTTTCAAAATAGTTATCTCATGAGATGGAAATCATTTACATCAGCGAGTCCGGGTTTCTAGAATCAATCTCCCTATCTCTTAACTGTTTTTCCACATAGGTCTTTAGCTAGTGGATCAATCTAGGCTATCAAACATGACTTCTACCTTGAGCATGTAGGACACCTCTTTTCGGATTGGGGGCATGATACCTAATTCCGGTTAGATTAGATGGTCTATGTCAATTTAGGCTATATTTCCCCACATGACAAGAATATGAACTATGACGAGTATATGAACATGAATTATAACTATGGATTCTTAAGAAGTTCTACTTATTATGAGTGCTGGTGTGGGACTTCATTCATGCAATACACATCTAGGCTTTTAGATTTCTGGTGTGGTTCTCTTCTTCTATAAATACTATGAATTATGTATAACTAATATGAGTTAATGAACATGAATGTTTCCTTTTCTATAAGTATTTACTATGATTAAGGCAAAGCATGATATGTATAATGTTGGTGACTTAAAAGTTATTTAAGAATTAGATAGGATTATGGGATCTTATCTATGCCTTGCACAAGTACAACTTAAGGTTGCTTATGAGATGGTTTGACTTATTTTCTTCAAAATTGTGCATGATGTCTCTTAAACTTGATAAAATGCATGGTTTCAACTAAATATCCCTCTTTTGCATAATTCAAGGATTTTATGCATGGCTATCAAGGATTTTTATGAATACTTCTCTCATTGTGCAAAGCTTTGATTGATTATCTCCACGCTTTTAGTGGGTCCTCATAATCCGAGGACAAAAGTCTTTTTTGACCCTATTGATACTCGATTTTATTATATTAGTTTTTGAGATAATGTCTAGACTTCCGCTAGATTTTAAGAAAGACTTTGACTGTAAAATGTTTTAAATTCCGTATAATTTTTATAGCTTTAATTTTATGATATACTAAGGGCTAGTGTTAAACCCCTTCCGGGTTGAGTACGTCGTGTTATATCTAGCGGGTACCTTGAGTCATGAAAATGTTTGCAATCAAAACACAAGTTTTAGATTTATTATAGGATGATGTCTCATAATCCACGTCTATTAGAGTATTTTTTGTAAGTGTAAAGCGCAACCCATTTATGAATTGAGGTTGTAAGATGTTTAGGAAATCACAGATTTTTCATCACTCTTTAGTCATGATTTAGTGTTTAAATTCTATAAATTCCTTTTCCTAACACTTCTCTTGTGTCTTAAGGAAATGAATACACGAAGGGTGAATTCTAGAAAAAGGGAAGAGGAAGAGTACCCAAGGGGAATATATTCTAACTCCCAAAAAATTAATAGGTGAAACTAGAGCGTTACGTGTAAGTTTTGAGTTTAATGTGTGGGGTAATATATCAAAGTGACTACTCGTACTTATAATGATGACTTTAGAGGCTAAAAGTCAAGGTACGACTCCTTAAGGACCAACCAAGTGTCCTTGTTGAGGACCCTAAATTAGCCCCTAAATATTTTCCTATGTATACTGCTCAAGGGAAGATTCACATATGGTGAAATGCTTCACTGCCTATGGAGCCCATTTCAAAACTAGATTTCAAATCTTACAATTTCCCCAAAGGATAGGGTTTTATTCGAAAGATATGGATTCTCTTTAAAAACGGTTTCAATGTTTGAATTGTGTTTGGTTATGATTGAATTGATGATATAAGGTTGATTTATGGTGAAATTCCCCAAAGAATCCATGGATTCCCTATATTGCTAAATTGTGATTTTAATGTGGGTTTATTGATTTTAGAAGCATGTAAATGGGTTTTGTTTAGATCAATTTAATTGATTGAAATATGTTATTATCCATATTTGATGTAGAAATTGTAGATGTTTGGTGAATGTAATTCTTGATACTTGAAGGGCAAATTATGAGAATTGCACATGAGTATGAGAATTATGCATGTGCTGCAACATTTACTTTGAGAATGAAAATTTTATGATTATTATGTAATTGTGGTATTGATTGAAAGGTCACTCTCCCCTATATGCCTTACATATTTCGATTCATGAATTACCTATGAATGTGAAGATCTAGTTGTGTTGATTTAAAGGTTATTCTCATGAACACAATATGAACATGATGTGAAAGGTTTACTCAAATAGGAATGATCCTGAGGTTGAAAGGCTATTCTCACCTATTGAATTTATGAGCTATCATGATACCATGTTGGTTTTAAAGACTTAATGAAAATTTAAAGGGAATTATTCTGAGGAGTGAGTGGATATGAAAATGAGATAAAAGCTTTTACCTTAGTTAGTCCACCTTTCCAGACTAGTTATCTCCTAAGATGGAAACCTTTTACGTCAGTTATTTCGGGTTTCTAGAATCAATCTTCTTATCCCGGAACTATATTCCCACATAGACTATATTTCTCTACATAACAAGAATATGAACTATGACAAGAACATCAACATGAAATATCAGACTATCTTCTTAAGAAGTTCTACTTAATATAAGTGGGGGTAAATGACTTCATTCTACATTGCACAAGTAGGCTTTAAAAGTTGTTGTGGTGTGGTTTTCTAATGCTATGAAGACTTATGAATTATGTATGTTGAATATGAGTTAATGAACATGAATGTTTCCTTTTCTATAAGTGTTGACTATGATGATGACAAAGCATGATATGTATTTTGTTGGTAATAAATATTAGATAGGATTATGGGATCTTATTGATGCATTGCAAAAGTATAGCTTAAGGGTGCTTATGAAATGGTTTGACTTATGTTTCTTCACAAATAATCATGATAACTCTTAAACTTGATAAAATGCATGATTCAACTAAATGTCCTTTTCAGCAGGTATTCGAGAATTTTATGAATGGCTATCACACTTAGTACCTTTTTGTGGTAACCCATATTTTCTACATTTTATAAAAGTGTAGCTCCTGTTGGTTTAAGTATACTTCTCTCATTGTACAAAGCTTGGATTGATTCTCTCCACGCTTTTGGGGTGTCCCCATGTCCGAGGATGGAGGTTATTTAGTTCTAGTTTCTTCTACTTTTCCTTTTGAGACTATATTCTAAAAGGTCTTTGACCCTACAGATACTCTCTTGTATTAAATCGATTGTTGAGATAATTTATAGACTTCTATAAGATTTAATGAAAGACTTCGATTGTAAAAAGTTTTAAATTTTCTATCATTTTATGGCTATATGTTTATGATACGCTAAAGGCTAGTATGAAACCCCTTCACGGTTGAGTAGATCGTGTTACATCGAGGAGATACCCCTGGGTCATGACACATACGTTATACATGATGGTGTTTTAGTTGAGTTGTTTATGACCATAATTACGCATGAAAACTATTAGACAAGCATTGTTTAGATGAATAGTATAATTCAGTCCTTGAGTTTTGGAGTTTTTGAGTCCGCGTATTCAATTTTATATATGGTTATTAAAAACCTTTAATTGAGTCATTCACGTCCATAATTTGTCAAGAACCCTATTTTGAGAAGTCTTTTTGCAAACTTCTAAAACTTGTTTAGAGACTTCAGTACTTGAGTATAAGGTTAAGGAGAGTTGAGTTCATGTTTTAAAAGTGAATATAAGGGAACTAAGTATTCCCAAGAATAATGTTTTTGCATGTAATAAGAGAGGAAACTTTCATTTCCAAATGAGTCCATGAGGAGTTTTCAGAATTATGTTTTTTAAGAGAACGTCTTTTGAGTAATAATATCAAAGTTTGAGGATAATAAAATGTTTTTAAGCATATGAGTATGAGTTATATTCGTTTAGACAACTCATTGTCCTCATAAACCATGTATGCCATCATGGGTAAAGGTTCATATTTTTTATATGATTGCATATTTATTTTTAAAGCATAGCTTAGTGGATGCACTTAGTTGACTATGTCTTATACTCCATCAAGGAATAGGAGAATTCTGGCAGCGTGAGCAAGACACTTTATCATCAGATATCCCATAGTGATGGTTGTTGGTTCAAGAATCTCCCTAATAGGAGTTATTTATTTTTTTCTTACAAAAATTGAGTTATTAACTACTATTTTTTAAAAGTTTTCCATATATTGCGTCTTTTATTATTGTTTTATCCTTGATTTGAATTGAGTATCTTTGAGTTGAGTATCCTTAAGTTGAGTATGTGCAAGTTGAGTATCTTTGAGTTGAGTATCTTTAAGTTGAGTATCTTTGAGTTGGGTATTCCTTAGTTAAATCGAGTTGAGTTATATGAGACGAGGTAAGCATGCTTGTTTTCTATTAGTTCAGGCTTATGTTTATGGTTTAGAATCCCCTTACATGCTAGTGCATACAATGTATTGGCAGAATTTGGCTTGCATTTTTTTATAATGAAAATATAGGTATTGAGGTTCATCAACTGACGATCCTTTGATACCACTTGCAGTTCTTGTTAGATTTAGTGAGCCTTATTGCATTATGAGGGTTCCACTCTTACTTTTAGTTGTTATGGTGTCATGGGTATTGTCCTAGAAATCTTTCTTTAACAGTAGAGGTTTCATAGATACTTTAAAAGGTCGAGGAGTCTGTCATTATTTCCTTCGTTGTTGTAGTGTTTTGAGTCCACGAGGCATTTAAGTAGTACTTGTTAAATTATTTTCCAAAGTTTATCGGAGTTTATTTAAGATTAAATATTTTTAAAATCATTTTTGCATCATGAGTTATCATTTTGCTTGAGTAAAGCTTCTATTGACTAATGAGCAAGGACAACGGTTCTTTTGGTAACAAACAATTGTTTTTGAGTGCCAGTTATGCGGAGGGTATAGGCTTGAGGCGTGACATACTTCACATTAGAGAAAAGAGTTCACGTGTCCTAGGGTGTTTATGAAGTTTTGTAAATACGGTATTGTTTATGGTGTGTTATGAGGGGCCCACTTCTATAAATTAGGACCTACTGGTATTTAAGAAATTTTTGCCTTCATTATACTCTAAATCTTGCATAGAACTATGTCATAAAAGCATATTCTAACTCGTGTATTTCCATATCCATTCGACTACCTCTCATACTAAAGGTGGCTGAAAAGTAAATCCAAGATGCTCATGGAGTAGTTATTCTTAAAGAAAATATTGAGAAAGTCATTAGAGTGTAGAGGGGATTGAGAGGATCCTTTAAGTGAGTGAGGTATTGAATTTGAAAGAATACACTCACATTCATATGAATCGTGTGTTTGAGATAAAATTGAGATGTGCTCTCTTCTCTAAAACTTATTCAAGTGAGACCCTTATGAGAAAGTGTGTTTTAGAGGTTGGGTAAAATTTTAACCCTGGAAAATAGTATGAATTACGAGATTATGAGAACTAGTAGTAGTAAGACTGCCTTTATGTTAGGAGAAAAGCATGTCGATGTATAGAAATCTATGAAAGGGAGATAGTGATGAGGCATATTATTTTATTGCACTCATGCACTCAGTTAGTAATAAGTGATGAGTTCCTTTATGAGTAGAAAAAAAAGAATAATAATGTTGTAAATAGTTCTTGATAAAAGGAAGAGGAATAATTACTAGTCGAAATGAGATAGAGTATACTTTTTACCAGAATAGAGTTGATATCAATGTGCCATCTTGTTAAAGAAGAATAAATATATTTGTCGAATCATAGAGTAGAGTATCAATTATGGGATACACCCAAGCAAGGCTTGTGAACATTGAAGGGGTAAACCCAGGATATTCATAAGACAATATGACTATTTGAGAGGTAATGCGTAGTAAGTGAGTAAATAGTATATAAGTTGTTAAATGGAAGGTAAAGGTAATTTGTATATAGATAGGCGGAGAGGTAAAGATTTCCTACTTTCCATGAAATCTAGATAGTGAATGTGTCTTGACTTTTCTATTAGTCGCAAGTAGTATAAGGTATGAGCAATTATAATGATATCAATGTTTAGTACTACACAATAAGATTGAATTTAAGATGAGTATCATCACCAAAAGATGGCAACATGAGGCTGATGGTTTTAGTTTTAAGATCTGATCTAGTAGGTTTGACCTCAAATAGATGAGGATATTAAAGTGGTACCTTGCAATGAAAACGTGAAATTATGACCTATAGAGGATAGAATTAAAGGTAGAGTAGTAAGAGGTACACCCAAGATGGTATGTGGCCTGAGGTCCCAATTGAGGATATGATTTTTTGTTTGTGCCTAGATTGTATAATTCAGTTGCGAATATCGGATAGGCTTGTGCAAGTGAAATTTTCCCAAAGAGTTAGAAAAGTCTGCCTTAGAAGCCTATGAAAAGAGGTCAATAGAAACATTTTAATTAAAAACAGGTCTTAGTACCTACTTATGGAGAGTTCGATAGTTATGATATAAACCTTTTCTACGTGTTAGTGTAAAGGGAGAAGTATATCAGTTTAGAGGTGATGGAATAGGTCCATAGTTGTCAAGTGTCAGCTTTATACCTAAGGGGGAGATGATAGATGACAAATCAAGTCAAGTGTTAAGAATAAGATAGTAATGAGTTAAAAAGTGTATGGGTGATATCTTTTCGTAGGTCCTTTTAGTAGTGAAGTAATGTTAGAAGGAAAACATTAATGTTCATATCGAGATAATGATTGTGTGGTAATTTTACCTAGGGTTATAAATATGGAGGAAGAGTTTGAAGATGTTTTGGGATGAGATATAATTAGATGAGATCTCTTAGTTGGTTCCGGTAGTAAGGCGTGAAATTTTAAATAGTACAGAAGAGATGATGAGTGAATGAGAACTTCTTAAAGAGTTGGTTAGTATGAGTCCATGAAGTTTTGATAACACTAACCTTGAATGTGGTATTGTTAAACATAAGGTGGTTCTTTATAGGATACCAACGTTTAATAAATATTATGGTAAAGAGTAATATTTTAGGATGAGATTTCGTATAAAGAGATAAAGAACACAAAGCGTAGGCTTTGGGCTAAGCTTGAATATAGTAAGAGCATATTTTTAGACTTAAACATTTGTTAGGTATGTCATTTATTGTTGTGGCAGCTATGGGTTGTAGATTAACACCTCCGAATCTATTAGACAAAGATAGGGATTAAGTGGAAAGTCACAAGCCAAGTATCAAGCCTGGACACCCTTCAAGAAGGCTTACACTAGTTGTGAAGGGCACCACGAGGTGTGGTGTAGACTTTGGTTGCTCACAGTGGCAACACAAGAAATGATCCCCTCCCATGAGCACCTAGACGCCTCGTGGTGGCCACCACAGTGCAAGGTGATGGGCATGGTGAGGATGAAGTAGCTACCCTAGTGACCTTCCACACAAGCCACATGAAGTCTCATAATCCAAGACGGGTGTTAGGAGGTTCGTGAGGTGAGTTGGGGTTTTGGGGAGTTTTCCAAGACAGTGGACGAGGACCTCGGCTACCACAACGGGTCGTGAAGTCCTTGATGGCGTGTGGTGCCTTGTATGTGGGGGCTAAATAAATTGTAAGTTTTAAAGCAGTTCGGTCTTTTCTAAATTTTTAAAACAATACTATGTCTTTTTTTCCATGCATAGGACCACTATGTGAGTGATTTTACCTTCAAACTCAACCCATTCAAGTCATTCTCTTAAATTCAGCAAAAGAAATCAAGTTCTTTCTTTACAAAATATTTCTCTCTGTAGAAGCATGGAGAAGAAGTGTTCAACCTAGGGTTTCAAAAAAAGTCTCCGATTCCACTATTGAAGGCCAACTTTTGGCTCTTAGGTGTGATAACTTTCATCAATGGATTCATTTATTAATGGGGTTCCCATATTCTCTTTTTCCAAAGTTAGAAAACCCCAATCGAGTTAGGATTTTCTTTAATTTCGACGAGTTCTCTTGATTGTTGATTTAAATGATTGAGTTATGATCTATTATGCGTGAAGTGATGAAATACTATCATTTTGTGATGTTTCCCCTATGAACCCATGAAATCTCTCTATTTTTTACAATTTATGAAAATGCCATGAGGGTCTTGCATTATGAATCACATGAATTTACGGAATCACATGAATTTATGATGAAACCTATGTCTAACCCATATTTTGTAAATGTTGATGAATGAAAGTGAGTTGTGAACCTTCAAAGGTGAATAATTGAATTATGCGTGTTCTTATGAAATCTATGAAATGTTTAAGGATTTTTTGAGAGTGAAGTATGAATAATGATGTTGTTGTGTTGTTGAAGGATTTGTCATAAACACATAAAGGTACAATTGTGAAAGATTTTATCATATAGTAAGTATTCTAAGGTTGTAAGGTCTTCTTACCTAAATGAATCAAAGAGAAAGAGCTATACTAATGACACCTCGCTTGGATTTGTTATTCAATGATATCATTCTATGAATAATGACTTTGCTTGGATTGGCAAGATGATATTCCCTTCCATGGATAATAAGAACAAGTAAGAATATTACTATTTTTTGGGATTTATGCTTAGCACCAAGAGGAAATTAAGATAGAATCTCTCTCGTTAGTATATGCTAGGTTTGTAGAAGAAATCTCCTTATTTGTTACCTATATTCCCCCATAGGATGACTGTCTAGCTAAACATTATCTAGTGGATGCACTTATGTTAGAAGATCATGGTTTTATCTTAGCAAGTTTTCTAGTTGATCTACATAAGTTAGAAGTTAATTGTTCTATCTTAGCAAGTAGGACAAGCCCTTTCGGTGTGAGAGACACCCTGGAATAATGTTATAGCTCACATGATTCGATGTCGATTAAGCATACATCCCACAATAATAATGAACTAAGGTTAGTTCAAAAAGTATCGCACATGTGTTGAAAGGTTATAAATGATGTTCGCTTGCATTGACCATATTTTATAACTTAAGTTTTCTAACCTTTTAAAGCATGTTTTAGCTTCATCATTACATGTCATTAAATGACCTATTCTAGCATGATTAAAATTTTTATGCATACCTATAATACTTGTTACATTTTTTTGTACTAACGTATATTCTTGCCTGCATTTCCCCAAATGCAAGGTTTGACAAACAAGTTCTTAGTTTTTTCGCTAGTGATTAATTGTGAGGTTTCCAAGCTTTGGTAAGTCCTCATTCTTTGAGAACGAACATTCATTGTTCATAATTTCTTTCTTATATTCAAAATATGAAATGTTGTATGGACTAAGCCCAATTTAATTTATTGTATTAGATGGATATTGAGACAATGTGTTTAGACTTCCCTTTTACTTTTATAAAAGTTTTGGACTTTTTCAATGTTGTGCTTACATCTTTTATTCCATTTATTATGTTATGAGTGATAAGTGGATTGTATGGGGTCCCTCGAGGACCTATACACCATGTTACATCTAGGGTGTACACCTGGGTTTTGACAAACTTTGTAATCAAGCATAAGATATAAAATGGTCGTAGGATCTCTCATAAGCAACACTAAGTATACCCATCTTCAAGAGTGTGAAGTGACACACCAAAATTACACCTATCGAAAGAAGTATAAGTTGTTAGTTTCAAATGAAGAACCTTACTTTTAGGTTAGGGTTGATCCTAAAAGGAATGTGGTTCAGACTTAGGCTAACTCACGATTATCCACCTTTAGTCAAACAATTTCCGAGAAATGTAACAAAGGGAGGGGGGGTTGAAACTAAAAATAACAGTTTCTCTATTTGTATCACTAGGTAACAAATAAGAAGGATTTGTTGTATTAGATATCAACATGAAATGAAAACTAGGGCATACATGTTCCCCACAAGCTCTTAACACAATATTCCTAATAATAGTAACTCGGTCCTAGTGTTAACATGCAAGGTTGATAAGTTATGAATCCCTAAGTGAATAGTCCTCCAATAAGGAATTTCACAACGCAACATGGTCTGTTCACATGTTTCTTCTTCAATAACCCTTACGTTTACACTAAATTAGTCCTCACATCACAATGATTAAGGTCAGGCTATCAGATAGTGGCTAATCTCAACTAAATCTTATTCATCACCTCCATAGTCAAGAAATGAGGAATTAGATGAGTTTTAAGTTTGCTCAGCATTCCAATTGAAATGATTAACAATACATGCTCACACTATTCTCGAATTACTCATTTATTAGTCATACATTTTTAATTGCTCATGTTCCACAATCCTAGTATTGGATTTAGCTACTCATGCTTGTGAATTCAAAACACATATTTTAGTTAATACTATATACCATGAACTAACAATCACAATAATTTTTTCAATCGAAAACCAAAAGCAAATTGCATAAAACAAACTTCAAAAATTATATTGCTAAAGTATTTGTAAAATAATCCCAAAATCCAAAAACAATGATCTTCGATAGGTTGTAACTCCCAAAAATGTAAATTACAAACCATATTTATAGTATAAAAATCCTAATCAAAGTAGGAAAAGGAAATAAGGAAACTTTGGTTTATACACGATTTCGATTGACGACACAAACGGCAGGCTATGAATAACATACGGTCTGTGGGTCACAATTTGGCCAAAAATTCAAGACCTTCAAACGACACTTGCCACCTTCAGTCCCTTTATTGGACTATGGTCCGTCCTGTTTTTCGCCGTTCAAGTACTAGAACTTGAACACTCTTAATCAAAGGACGGAAATCATTCGTCAGTACATCACTCAATGTACGGGGCGTCTTTTCCCTCATTGGTTTCACACTTTGTCAAACTTCCTTGATCTCGCATCTACGCCTCCCCACAAACGACCATTAAACTTGACGGTAGTGTGTGGTTAGATTTCCTCATTTGCTACATCTGCTTTTTTAGCTTTTTTTTTCATTCAACCGCTCCAACCCTATTTCTCTTCATAGATTACATAAAAACACCATCATATCGAATAAAATAATGCACTCACACAAACTTTAAGTGAAATGAATAACAAATACCATAAACTCATGGGATATCAACACTCTCAACTTTGAATTGTTTTTTGTTCTCAAGTTACACTAGCTTTAAACAATACTCATGTAGAAGAAAACACATAAACTCAAGCAATGTTTTGATTTTTCTATAAAATTGTTGTGCCTCCTAAAATTAGTAGGTTTCACTACAGCCTTACGTGAGGGTTTTTGAGAATAAGGTGTTAGTTAGTGAGGTAAAACGAGCTCCCAAACATAACTAACATTACCCCGAAAGTTTTCTACCAAAACCTACATTGATTAAGAATAACATATCAAGTTCTAAGTCTCAAGAACTCACATTCTAATTCAAAATCTTGTAGATTATACACCTAAGGTATTGTAGTTTTGATTTATGGATAGATTTCTTCCATAAAGCCCTTCAAAACTCTACTTCTCAAGTTGAAATTCTTCAAAAGTTTGTTTTTACTCTTAGCCATGGATTCCCTTTTAGAACCCATTTAAATGGCCTAATTAATTTATACTATGATTATATTGATGGGTTAATATTATTTTAATGATTAGTTACCCAAGAATCCATGGATTTCCCTTTTTCCCCAAATTTGATCTCAAAGTGTGTGTATTTGTTTATACTAGTAGAATGTGATAGAGCCATGTATGTGGTAATTCTTCCAATTGAGTGGGTGTGGGTTTATTGTGATGTAATTGAATTATTTTTAGTATGAATATACATGTATTCTTTATTAAACTAAGATTATAGGTTTATGCCATAAAAAAAGCAAATTGAGGGTTTAGATGTAACCTTCTAAGAATGATGAACTTCTTGATGATGCCTTACACTAGATCAACTAGACATGAATTTCTTGTAATTAAATCTTCAAGGTATGAACTAACTTTATTAGCATTAACATTATGGGTCATGTTTGAGTACTATTGAAATTTAGTTTTCTTGATGATATATGACTATAATGGAGTAAGAATGAAGTTTGTAGTTAGTTACCTTGAGATTTAGGTTTACATTATGACCATGTGAGGTGTTGCTTGAGAGTAATACTCACATTATGAAGATGATTCGTAGGACTTTAAGGGTAAAGGATAAAAAGGAATGAACCAGGAATAATTGAGACTTCAAAAAGGAAGCTGTTGTGTATGTTGAATTACATATGGTACTATTGTGGAAGGATTTACCCACATGACCTATAGTATGAGTATATTAGATTATAAATTAAATGAATGAAATACTAGAGTTATTAATATCTTCACGTCTAATGTAATGATTGATAGATGAGTTTATTTATATTGTTTATGATCCTCTAATTAATATATGAATATTATACACTATTGTGATATTATTTACATACTTATGAACACCTTGAGAAGGAAGTATCTATGATGATAACATTGTTTTTTTCTCATTGCAAGAACAATCACACATACACATTTCATGCATAAATATGATTATGATGTATCAATGGTGTTAATTGAGAGTATAACTCTCATATGCACCTTTACACATTATTATGCATGAGATGTACATGACTATGATGATCCTACAGTGTTGATTGAATGTCTATTCTCTTAAAAAAAACATGATCTTTTTTTGAAAGGTTTACTCACATACTAATGATAATTCTAGTGTTGAAAGTTAGTTCTCACCTAAAGAATCTATGAGCTAACCTTATGAGTTGTATAGGATGAAGGGTAAGAAACTCCTTCAGGCTGGTAAATTCTATTCTAGACTAAACATGTAATCATAGGAAGTTATGCCTAGCACCGAGTGGATATTGAATATGAAGTGGAAGCTCCCCCCTAGAAAGGACTGACTTCTACAACATATCTCATGAGATGGAACCTCCCAGCTAGTTAGGACGGACTTCTAGTAAAAATCTCTTTATCCCATAACTATATGTCCCCGTAGGATATTTAGACATTGGATTCATTTCCAATCTAAGAAATTATAGTTCTACCTTATGCAAGTAGGACATCTCTTTTCAGTGTGGGGCATGACACCGGATTCCATGCAAGCTCACATAGTCTATTTCAGTTAAGGCTAATAACCACAAGGTCAACTCTAGGATGTACTATGTCTATTCAAGGAGTTCTACATAGTATGGGTGGAGATATGGGACTTCATCCATGCATTGCACAAGTAAGATTTGATAGTAGTTATGGTAGGTTCCTATTTTTCAAGATTACTCATGTAATGAATTTGATTGTGTCTAAATTGTTATTTCATCTTTTACCAATGCTATTTGTAACATTGCATGTTAGTTTGAATTTTTGCTATGAGTTGCTTCTGTTGATATGGTTGACTAAAAGTGAATTTGTCCTTGTCTATGAAAAATAGGTAAAGGATGAGATTTAAAACAGGATAAACATGAATGGGGATCTAAAGTGACTTTCTTAGTATGGGTGAAATTATGGGGTCTTACCTATGCATTGCACGAGCTTTCCTTGTGGTAGCTCATGATGTGTTGATCAAATGACATGTTAACACTAGATTGTATTGACTACACATATGTTCCTAATGACGTTTCTTATGTTCAATAGTTTTGATTGATGTCTTCCATGCTATAGACTATGTCGTTTCATGATGTCTTTTATGCTTATGACTTTTGTTTTCATGCTATATCTCATATGATGATTTAAATTAGTAAAGTGCATCCATTAAACTAAAAAGGTCCCTTTTAGCATGTTTTTCAATAGTTTTTATGCATAACTATCATACTTAGTACATTATTTTTCTAGCCCATATTTCTTCTACATTTTTATAGAGTATAGGGTTGGAGGCTTGAGTTCTACATAAAGGAAGGTATGTTTCTAAGGAGCATAGAGTTGAATATTTAATGATTCCTCATAGATTCGAGGGCAAACCCATTATAAATTTATGTTATTTGTTATAATTTTAGAGCTTTTGTATGGTCCGTGTCCCAAAGTATTATTCAAGTGTTATAGATAGTTTGAGACAAAGTTTCATGGACTCCTGCCTATTTTAATAAAAGACTTTGATTGTAAAGAAAAGTTTTATATTTTTGCAAAATTTCCTATGTTCTCATGCTATGATATGCTAAGAGGCTTGCATAAGACTCTTCGCAGTTTTGTACAGCATGTTACGTCTATGGGGTACTCTCGAGTCGTAACACAATTCCTTCACACGTTGCAAATCTCTTTCTATTTAGACACAATAGGCTAATTTACACATATCAAAACATGACATAGATAACCCAATATATTTTAAAACCTACATGATAAATAACCACCAAGATATAAACTCTCCAACAAAGTCATTAGTGCCCTTACCACGAAGAAATCCTTTTTTCACACAGAATCTAATATTTCAATTCAAGAGTTCAGTAAACACTCACGCTCAGAAGTGAATTCAAGTATATTTTGTGTAAATACCATAGGTATGCCCTATTTTAATCTAGATGACTTTGAAGACTAGTTAGTGAGGATCACTATAGTACTTTTTAGGGGCAGTGAACTTTTTTCCTTTCTTGACATTACATTTGCTAATTACCTCTTTTCCCAACAAAAGTTTTGACATCACTTTGTTTTTCTATTACTTCCCTTGACTTATTGTAGCACAGATATGACTTATCTTTTTTGTTTTTTCTCTTCTTCTTTTTCCTGACTTGTTCTTCACCATTATCCCTCTTTATGTTTCTTTTGGATTCAGTCAGACCTCTCACTTATTTTTTTCACCTTTTTCTTCATCTAAAAACTACTATTTTCATACCCTTTTATTCAGTTTTGTCCTTTAGAGCCACCCTCAACTTATGTATATTGCATGATTTGAGGGGCACAATGTTCTAGATATGACCACAGTCGAGATAATGTAACTTCTGAATTAGCACCCTCAACTTGGTCTTTTGGACTATGTTAAGGTGCAGAATATCCAATAAGGGACTATGGCGAAGACAAATTTTAGGGAAGGTGAGTTAGGTGAATCAAAATAAATGGTATACGCAAAGCGCAAAAATTCGGATCGAATGAGAATTTATTTATTTTGGTTGGTTTATTTTAGGTTTAAGTGTACTTATAATCAAAAGGGCCTATGACTATTTGCTAGTTTCTAGCCTAAATTATCTTAGCAGGACTAACGAGGCAAGTTCTAGATTGGAACTTACAATCTGAGTATGAAAAATCACATGCACACACATGGCACATTATTCCATTATTGAATCATTTAAACATCAAGTTCAAGTTCTATATTAAGTCATGGTATCATATCGTTTCCTCTCATATCATATGCAGATCCAATATATTCAACCAATTAAGCCTACTATTCTTGCACAATTTTCAAATATTTTTGAAATGTCTCAGTTTTCAAGATCTTATGCCATATTTCTTTCATTTTTTTAGTCTAATTCTACACTTATACAAATCTAAACATGACAGTTCAATAGAAAAGTAAAACAGTCCTTTGAGGAAAAAGAACACATGCAAGAAAACCCAAAAGGAGGGTTATGAGTTAGGTAAGTCGTACTTCACCCTACCACTCACAACCCATTCACCCCACCCCCACAAAAAATCATGCAATTTCCCTGAATGAACAACAATTTAAAAAATGGTGAAGAAAATCTATGGCGCATAAGCATTGAAGACCCACCATGAAGCAGGCGGGTTTGGTTTTGCAAAACACGTTATATCAGCAGTAGTGACGCCCTGAGTAGTGTCCTCATAAACAATGGATCACCATCAGTAGTGACCCTCGAACTAGAAGGATTGACATCTATCTCATAAGCCTTCCACTGCCGCAGCTCCTCCTAGAAGAGGGTCGATCTTTTGGTTTCCTACCACTGTTTCCTCTTTCTCATTCTTGCTCATCAGACCTCATCAGAATTAGAAGTATGGATAGAGGAGTGGGTGCACTTCTCAGCAATGCGGTACAACTTAGGTGCTGGAATATCGTCACTGGATAAAGCTCTCAGCGCCAAATCATCTTCTCCACATAATATGTGGTCTCAGGGATAGCGGCAACAAGAGCTAGTAGAGCATCAACAAAATATCGGAGCCTAGCATACTTCGTGTTGAAGAAGTGATATCCTTAGGTGGGAGAGGCAATTCCAACACCCTAATATTGAATGAAAACCAACCTCTTGTGAGCCTCTTGAATCATAGCCTTCATCATCCTCTCCATGCGCGCCTTTGACTCCTCCAAGAACCTGTACATTCATAATCCCATATGCTGCAATAGTTCGGCCATATGAGTCTCTAATATCTGACTCATGCAAAAGGTATCAAAATGTTCTTGGAGAGTGGTGTCTTGTGAAGAGGTCGCATCCTGACTAGTGATGCTGGAAGGGGGAGCGTGTGCCTCAGCCGTAGTGGCTGGTTTAGATCTTAAAACTCCGTTAATCCATGACTTATTCTAGAACATCACATGATGAACTAAGACTTAAAACAACATTTATTAGTCTAAATAAATGTAATTAACTCAATTAGAAAGTGTTAGAATCAAAACGTCACGAAATGACCAAGACGTTCGGAGACTAGTAAAATTGAACTATTGTGCCTTGGTGAGTTTAAAGGGGTTGTAAGAGTGCGCATTAAGTTAAAGTTGGTGTAAAGGTGTGGAAGATACATTATATTGTGTTTAGGGTCAAAACATTTGGGTACGACTCTCCAAGGAACACCCTAAGGGTCTATGAGAAGGACCCTCGAGTTGACCAAAAAGCTATCATTTGACATTGTTTAATGAAGGAAACAAACGGCGAGATTTCGATGGTTAAATGGCACGTCGAAGTTGGTTGTAGGTTGAAACTTAGACTTTTAGAAAATGGCTTAAAATCCAGTCTCTTACCAGAACCACGGACTGCCAGTACAAGGCCGGGGTCTTGTCAACTGAGCCTAGACGGGCAGTCGTGGTTTGGGTTCGAGTTCACTATTATGTTTTGGGTTAAGCTAGGTTGATTATTTAATAATTTAATTAATTAATTAGGGTTTAATGGATGGTTAATTAAGTTAATTGGGGACTATAAAAGAGTTAACAATCGTTAAACTAACTCATAACTTCATAATTTCCCAAACCCAATTCTCTCCACTTCAAAGACCACCATTGGGGACCAACTTCAAGCTTGATTAGGACTCCATGACTCAATATTTAATCCATAAATCTTCAAGGATAGTTAAGTTATGGAAGCTAGTCACTCTTGGGATCTCTTTCCCCAAGATGTTCTTCAAAAATTGGTTTCCAAGGATGTCTAAAACATGGGGTTTCATCAAATTTCGTGAATTGCCTTTCAAATTGATTTAATGTTGAATTCGTTTGGTTTATACTGATATATTATGATTTTTTAATGGTGGAATTATTGTAGTTCTTAGTCATTGACCTAGTTTCCATTAAAGATCCATGTTTGAACCCTTTTCCCTTACCCTAGCTATGAATTGGACATGTAGATTATTAGGGTTGTTGGAATTAATTATGTTATTGTTTAATTCACAATTATATGATGATAATAATTGGATTATTTGATAATTGTGATGAATTTAGGGTAAGATCTTGAACAAGATGCTTGGAGGCTATTGGTAAGACCTTTATGATTATGAGTTCTCTACTTCAATAATGATGGCTTATTCTTGATTATGATGTTCAATTGAAGTATGATTACGTAAATAGAATAGGAATATGATCATATGATGAGTATGATGGCATGTTATGAATATGTTGTATGTGAGATCATGGTAAGGTTATGATGATGATGCAAGGTTGAAGGTGATTCTCTTGTGTGCCTATGACTATGACTATGATGTTTTGATCTCACTAATAATGGGTTGTGATGAAAGTGTAACAACCCTAAGAATGGATATGATGAGTAATGCGTAATGTTTCTAGAATGCCTATGATTAGACCAGGTTCACACGGATTGATGCGCGTAGAACCAGACCTCGGAACCCTTGCTACAGCCAAGCCAACTAACTTGTGGAGTTAGTTGAGCTAGGAAAGGTTGGGTCCAGCCATGTAGGGCTCTCAAATACGAAGATTTACTCGAATGAGTCTTTACCGAACTTAAAAAGGGAAAATCTTAGGTTTGAAGGGTCTAGGGGTAAAATGGTCTTTTTCCTGGCTAAGGTTAGTATCGTAGTTACCCTAAATATATAATTAATTATTTAATTAATAAGGTGGAGGGGCAATTTGGGGAGAGAGGGCCGAAATTGGGCTCTTGAAGTAAAGTCTTGCTCCACCCGGGTTCGAACCTAGGTGGAAGCAATGAATCAAAGTGATTTTTATTTAAGCTATTGAATTAATGTAATTAATTAATAATTATTATTCATTAGCTGATTTAAAATAAAATAAAACTCAAATTTTAATAATTAACTAAACCTTATTTGACTAAGTCCTAAACTAGACTCCTAAGCCTAATATAACTCCCACTCTCTCACGTCTATCTCAACTCTCACGCTCAATCTCTCTTATTCTTTCACACAAAATTTCTTTGCCAAAATAAGATACAAAAGCAGAAAAATAAACCAAGTTCTTCACACTTGAAGAACTCACACGAAATCACAAGAAAACAAACGTTAATCGCACACTAGGCTAAGGGAGGTTGTCATTCGAGTGGAGTTGATATTGAGGAGGCTTAGATGTGTTGTTGGGTGAAGTTTTTGGGCATCAAGTCAAGGATTTAACATCAAAAAGGTATGGGTTTTCTTCTCTCTTGGTCCCTTTCCCAAGAGACCCCTTAAGGTTCATATTATTCATTCGAAAACTAGGATTGTTTCCCCTTTTGCATACCCCTGTTACTAGCTCCCAATGAATCGTAGGTTAGGTATGATTGATGGTAGATGTAGGTGTATGTTATGTTTTCGTGATGAATATGATTATGTTTGTGTACTTGAAATCGTATGAAAGACAACCATGTATTCGAAATTATGTGCAAGTGTGTGTGTGTGCAACTATGTTACAGTGAACAGTGAATGAGGTTCTCTGTGTAATGCTCCAAAAAGTTTAATGTATTATGGTTGTATTTTTACGTGTATAAACTGAGGTAAGTCGTGATGTTCATATGAAATGTTATGTGGCTGGATTGAGGGAGAAATTCTTGGCTAAACTAATCCTTGAAAATGCACCTAAAACGTTATAAATGAACCATGAAATTTCCCTAAGAACTAATGTGTAATTTGACGAAAAAGGTGTAGAAAAATCGTGGAATAAATTTCCAAAAACTGGAAATAGGCTTTAGAAAGAATCTAGAAATTTTGGACGTCAAAAAAATTAAAAAAAACAATAAGTCAGGCCTGCAGGGATCGAACCCAGGACCTCACTAAGGCTTACCTAATAAATAAACAAAAACAGGGTGTTCGGCGGGGCTCGAACTGGGGCAGTGGCAGCGAATTTCGCCAGGGCAAAAAAAAAATGAAATGTTGTTGTTGGATTTAGATCCCACAACGCGGAAGACCCCTGTTAATTAAAAAAAATATATATGGGGTCGTGGGGAATAGATCCCACGCCCCTCAGCGAATGCAAAAACTAATAAAAAGAAAAAGGGGTCGTGGGGAATCGATCCCACTCCCCTCAACACCTGCAGTAATTAAATTAAAAAAGAAAGGGGGGGGGGGGGCTGTGGGGGATCGATCCCACAACCCCTTGGTCAGTAGAGAATTAGGATCATAGGGGACGGATAAAAAAATTCATTAAAAACTATGGGGTCGTGGGGAATCGATCCCACGCCCCTCAGTAAGTGGTAGCAATCTTCAAGGAGAAAGGAAAAATGAAAATAAAAGAATTGTGAGGCGTGGGAATTGAACCCACGACCTCTAGGTAGGCTGCGAAATTAGAGGAAAATAAAGAGAGGTTGTGGGGGTTTGATCCCACAACCTCATGGTCTATGCGCATTGGACAAGAAGAATTAAATAAAAAAAATAAAAGGGGTTGTGGGGGTTCGATCCCACAACCCTTCGGCCAAATAAGAGGAGAATCCAAGGAGAAAAATAAAGAGAGAATGTTGATGTTGGGGCTCGATCTAGGGTCCCAATGTCATGTGGATTAAAAATAAAATCAAGGAAAACTGTAAGTATTGTCCTAGGGATTCGAACTTGGGTTCCCTTGCCCAAATTTCCGTATTGATACATAAATCATACGTGAATTAAATGTTCAAGAATAATGCCACCTACTTAGATCGAAATCGAGATCTTGGCATACATACAAGATGCATAAGTCTTGTACTACATAATCTTAGGAAGATATGAGTCACTTAACGAATTATGAATGAAGCCTCATGGCTTGTATGTATAGACCCATAAGTCTAGCATACGTTTAAAAATAAGTGAACCTAAGATGTATGTAATGAAATGAAGTAACCCTAGAAGGGTTAAGTACCAATGTAAAACACACTAAATGGCCAAGTGCATTGGCATACGATGAAATGATTAGTATGTAATGAAATGATGAAACCCTAGAAGGGTTTAGTAAGAGTGTGAAACACACAATTGGCCAAGTGCATTGGCATATGATGAAATGAACATTTACGTAAAATGGGGTGAGTAATTATGAAGAGCAATTGTGCTAATGTTAATGAATGTGGTGAAAACATGATATGAGGCTAATGTGAAAGATGAGAACAATCTCAAATGAGCCTAACTAAATATTACCAAAACGTACTCACCTATGAGAGTGTAAGTTAATGAAGAGACCAGTCTCTATGAATACTCTAATGAAAGTATTGAGATTAACACACTTAATACTAATGATGAGATGAGAAATCATCTATTGAGCTATGATGTCCTCATACTAAAAGCCAGCTTCCATGACGTATGAGTTGAATGTAATGGAACTTTATACTGAGCACCAATAGACTAGCTATGAGCGGTCATGCCTTCTTTCGGTAAGGGCGGAGGTTCATGTAACTCTCATGAGATGAGACTGTACGGCATGCCGGGTATGGGTCTCCTTATATCTCCTAGTCTTCGAACCTATACTGCCAATATAGGGATCTGGCGGGGTTAAATTCCCATGTACGCTAGCATGTTTTGGGTCACTTTGGCCGGTGATTCCACCTCTTTTCGGTGTGGGGGAGACACTGGATTTCATGATGCTAACATGATCTATGTCGGTTAAAGTTAAAGTTCCCACTGAATGAATGAGGCCAGCCTCAAATGATGCACATAATGAAATGAATGATACCAAAGTTGTTAGGATAGGATAATCAAGAGGTGATCTAGACTCAAGTAATGACACTAGGTTATTCTTGATCATTGCACAGCAAACCCGATGAAAGTCTTAAACTATATCCTAGGTATAGCTGGTGTTCACACTAGCCTATGAACGAAATAAAATGAAGTACTTATAAATGAATGAAGCAGACTCTGTGTTTGCTAATGAAGACTCCCTAGTTGAGGTCCCATATGTTGAGCCCTCATTTTGGAAAGTCTTAATGTCAAGTCCATGATTCCAAGGTCTCATGGCATGTGAATGAATGTTATAAAAGACGTTATGTGCTATATGCAATATGATATGTGCTATGTGTAAGATGTTATGTGTTGTGTGCAATATGATAAGTATGATGATGCATGTTACTCTCATGGCATGACTTTCCTAATCCAAATTTGGAAAGCTCACTTGCTTTCCTAATCCAAATTTGGAAAGCTCACTGACTTTCCTAATCCAAATTTGGAAAGCTCATTGACTTTCCTAATCCAAATTTGGAAAGTTCACTAACTTTCCTAATCCCAATTTGACAAGTCCACTGACTTGACTTTCCATAATCATGTTGTTAGGAAAGAGCTATTCTTACTCATGCATATCTTTGGTGTGTGTTTGCATATACCCATACTTAGTACAAGTGTGTACTAATCCCATACAACTCTATATTTTTAGGTGCAGGCACAGGTGGACGCTAGAGTTTACAGGTTGACGTTGTAGCTATCCGGACGTGGAGCTTTCATCCGGACTTGGTAGTCCCTCATGCTTTTGAGTATGTCTACCGTTATTATCTATCTTAGATGTAGGCTTTAGCTAGTGGAGCATGTTCCACTAGTGTTTCTTTCCACTTTTGTTTCATACTTTGTATTGGTGCCATTTTGGCAAAATACGTTTAATACAATTATGAACTGTTTCTTTCATTTGATTATCTCTATATTAGATGGTTGATTTGTGAACTCCCATGATGTTAAGTTTAAAATATTTAGCATGAAATAAGAAAACAAAAAGTTCTAATTTTCCGCTAAAATTAACATAGATAAAGTAAGAATGACGTATGTAGGCTTGTCTGCGACCTCTGAGAGCTCAACGACGCCGGTCTCATCTGGGTCTAGATTCTGGTCGTAACAGAAAGGAAGTTCTCATATGATACCAAATGGACTTAGGACATGATTATACAGGGGGTTAGTCTCTTATGGCCTATATTAAGATTGATAATTAAGAATGACTTAAAGGCATGTCAAAAAGGTTTTTTTTTCTTAGCATCGAGTGAACTAGATACGAGAGGTGTCCCTTCCCAACGTGGGAAGGTAGGTTCACAATGATTCTCATGAGATGGAGACTACCATTAAATGTGCATACATGAGTTTCTAGTATATATCCTAGTTTCATAACTATGTTGCCCCCATAGGAAAACTAGCTAGTGGATACACCTAGAATGCTATCTACATGTTTTAGTTCTACCTTGGCAAGTAGGACACCTTTCGATGTAGGGTTTTATGAAACTGGATTCCATGTTTAGCTCACATGGTCTATTGTCGGTTAAGGCGATTTTTCCCGAAAGTAAAATGAATGAATGAAGTAATAAAGGTGAACTCTAACTAGGGTGACATAAGAGGTTTAACTTAGTGTAGGTAAGGGTATGGGACTTTACCTATGCATTGCACAAGTTGACCTTGAGGGGAATCGTAGAACGATGTTCTTATGCACTTATGTTATGAATGAAATGCTAAATGTTGACTTTACATGATGTTGGTCTTATATGATGCTGACTTCATTGATAAACATGATATTGGTCTAAGTTGCTATGTAAATAAATATTACACGTGATATTATGTTATATGAAATATAGACATTTCTTATGGTCTCATTTCTAGTTTACTTGATTATGTAGGGTTATGGGGCTTCATATGAGCATTGCACTTGTAGGCTTCAGATGGGATTTTTTGTTAGGGTCTTGTTTGATTTGATGATATGAACTTTTTGAACATGAAATTTTGATATGACCTTATGATGATGCTATTCATGTTGGTGTGACTTTATGATAATGTTGTTCTTGTATTTGGATATGAAATTGTCTTAAGTGATGATATGATCATTGACTTGTACATGCAATTGTGTGTGCATAAATGGCTTTGAAAGTGACTTAGCATGGTTTTGAACAAAATGTCCCTTTGTGCATGATTTCAATGGTTTTACTTGCATATGTTTTCATATTTAGTACAATTGGTTGTACTAACCCATATTCTTTATATTTATACAAAAATATAGGTTCGGGTCGTTGAAGTGCTTAGAGGCCATTTGCAAGAAGACTTCGATATCTTTCCCAAGTTCTGGGTGACTCCTCAAAGTTCAAGGATGATGCCACCTTTCTATCATAGTAGTATTGCTTGTGTCTAAAGACGATTGTTTCTTTTCTTATCTTCGAGACTATTGTTGTAAGCCTATATGTGGCTTATTGTACTAGTGTAAGGTCTATGCCCAAACATTGTAATTCTCTATTAGATGGTTATATGTGAGACTAATATTAGACTATCTTATGGATTGTCTATATTTAATAAACGAGAAGTCTATGTAAACTTCATAAGCTAGGAGTATATGTAGACTTCATATATTATAATTGAGAAGTCTTAGTATACTTCACTATGTAAAGGTTTTAAATTTTTTGCATTTTCTGTACCTATGATTTGTCATAATGTGTGCTAAGGTCTAGTCTAAGGCTTCTTCGAGTATCATGACAAACTTGGTATCAGAGAATGAGGTTGAGTAATCTTAGGATTGATGTCTCACTAAACCACGTCTATATAGAGTCTTGTTCATAATTGTGAACCGCCACACTTATGAATGAGAGGCTATGTGATGCTTAGGAAATTCTCATATTTTTGGTAATCGTGAAGTCGTGCCTCGAGAATCTTGACTCTATGTGTCCTTTTTCTTCTAACACTTTTATTATGGTTATAGTCTATGACTATTAGAAGGGCATCCTCAAGAAGAGTTGAAGAAGAGATTGCTAATTTGGGAGCTCCTCCACAAGACAACCAAGCTCCTCCACATGGCAATCAAGATCCTCCGCAAGAACAAGTTCATTTGGGTGACGAAGCTCCGGTCAATCCTCTGACTATGACAAATGGAGAGATAAGGTCGTTTTTCATCTACTTTGCTAAAGCTATGACTACTAAAGTTGAAGTCGTGGCTACTTAAGTTAAAGCTATGACGACTCAAGTAAATCGTGAAGTTGGACCTCGTATGAACTGGTTTATCGCTTGAGGGAGATTACAAGGATGTGTACTCCAATGTTCTTTTGGTCTAAGGTGAATAAATACCCCCAAGACATTCTTGATAAGGTGTACAACTTTGTTTTGTCCAATTATTTGCAACACCATACTCATCAAATTTGTATGGTTGTTCTTCTGTGACCTTTTGAAAGTGTTGAACCCTCTCCCAAACTTGTTCTCCAGTCAAGATTGGAGGTGGAAGACTTTTTTCAACAATATTCTTTTTGAATGCATTTTTCATACTCCTAAACTCATGATCCATTGGCAAGAACTGTGGATGACAATTAAACCAATATTTTTACGACCATGTTTCAAAGTAAATAATTTAGTATTTTCCACAAAATAAGGAAAAGCTAACATTCCCGTTATTATCCACCCCGACAACATTCCATGCACACGAAAATCATTAATAGTCCACATTAAGGCAGCCCGCAAGTTAAAATTTTTCTTAAGAGACACATCAAATGTTTCAACCCCTTGAACCCACAACCTTTTCAACTCATCAATCAAAGGTTGCAAGTATACATCAATCAAGACTTTTGGATTTCGTGGTCCAGAAATAACACAATTGAGAAATATATATGGACTGGTCATATACATCTCAGGTGAAAGATTATATGGTGTTACAAATACAGTCCACCAATAATATGGTGCAGTAGAAACTGAATATGGCGTGAATCCATCTGAATATAATCCTAATCTAATGATCCTTGGTTCTGCTGCAAACTCTGGATATGTTCTATCAAAATGCTTCTAGGCCTCTCCATCAGAAGGATGGCACATAACACCATTTGGTTTTTTATTTTGATGGTGTCATCTCATATATGGAGCAGATCTATTAGATGCATACAACCTCTTTAACCTTGGTATAAGAGGTAAGTATTGCATCACCTTAATAGGAACTTTTTTCCCACTTGAAGTCCGTTATAACGAGATTTTCCATAAAACTTACACGATTCTAGATCAGTATCATCCTTATAGTATCAAAATGCAACCATTTTCACAACAATGAATTTTCATCGATGACAATCCTAACTTTGATATCAACCTCTTTGCATTATAGAAATTATCGGTATCTCTAGATTTGGGTCAACTAAATCATGCATAAGGTCAATCATAAAGTCCATTGACCCTTGAGAAACATTCCAATTTGATTTGATACTTAATAATATAATAGCAATAGAAAATTGTGAGTGTGGACACCCCTCGTATAAGGCCAAGTAGCAGCTTCCAATTGTTCAAAGAAAATTTTACATTCAGCATTAGAAGCTTCTTCACCTTGTTTACCAAATTTAAAATCAGAATGAGCCCCAAACGCATCCTGAACCATGTCATGCATTCTATAATTTTCTGCATTAGATTTCACTGCGCTATTACTTTCACCAGGAACATAATATTGAAATACATCAAAAATGTTATCAATTTCCCCATAACTAGTTCACACTGTGTATTCTTTTTAAACCCATTTCGATAGAGATGAAGCTCAACAATATCTGGTTTTTCATAATTCAAACATTGACATTTATTACAAGGACACTTAATTACACCATTACATTAAAAAGGTTGTAGTGTCTTGGCATACTCCACAAAATCAGTGACACCTTCTAAAAATTCAGGTCTTAGTCCCATTCGACCAAAATTATTCATATTATACATCCAACTAAGATCCATCTATACAAATTAAATATAAAAAAAATTAACTGTTAAGCATTAATTTAAGTAGTAAATTACCATCCTAGAAATCAAATGAAACCTCATGTTTTCAACTAATCAATGACTTATTAAGTCACAAATTTTAAAAGTTTTTTTTTCTTAAACTAAAACATAATTTATAGTTCCCATGTATAATATTCTATGAGAAAGTCATAGAATAATTCAATTATCCCTTGATACGTGTATTGCTAATCATAATTTTAAGTCATCCCAAGTTCCAGTCAAGGAAAGTTATAATAATTTTTTACATGAGAAGTAGAATAAATATTAAATTAGTTGAAAAATTAATGCAAGTAATTAAACTTTATATGAAATTGCATTCGATATAATTGTCATTTATTAAGCTTATAATCTACAATATAAGATTTGCTCAAGTCTTCTGAATTAAGAGCACTTTTGTCTCAAACATTAAATGGTGGGAAAAACTATTTCATTCTACTGCATAGTTGAAGGGCTACAAAAACTTTTGTCCCAAACTTTTGTCTACTTAAAACTAAGTTGCTTAAATGGGTACTTCTAGGGAAGGGTTTTATAAATTGTCACACTTTGTTGACTCTTGAAATTACTTATGCAGTACTCTTAAGGGTATAAATTGTCCTGGCGTTCTTCCTCCAAAACTGGTAAAGCTTCCTTACATTAAAAATGTGTAAGAATCTTTTGAATGCTACTATCACATTTGCTTTTATTTCCGGTATAATCCGATACAATATCAAAATTTTGATAAGCATAGTTAACTGAATTCACATAATCTCATTTTTCAGTGATTTTGCATACAATTACCTCAATGGTAGTATACAACCTGAATGGGCGTCAACCCAGTTAAATTCTATGTAAGCCCCATTTAATATATTGTTAAAACAGTTGGCTTTTGGCTT
The DNA here is from genome assembly GCA_016801875.1 of Solanum sitiens. Classification (NCBI taxonomy): domain Eukaryota; kingdom Viridiplantae; phylum Streptophyta; class Magnoliopsida; order Solanales; family Solanaceae; genus Solanum; species Solanum sitiens. The sequence continues at coordinate 1,703,990 of JABWTJ010000102.1, forward strand.
ATGACTTATAAGCTAAAAGTCAGCTAAAAGTCATAAGTTAGGATTTCTAACTAATACATATTTTAGTTCGTGTTATCCAGCTAACTGGAGGCTACTATGTGCACCACCTGTGAGTAAACAAACATCAGTATCCACTGGAGGCTACTCATAGAGCCTCGTGGCATATTATATCTCCCATTGAACAGAAGAAGGAGTTGAGGGGAAATGAGGAACATGTTAAATGTATAAAAGAGTACAGATCTAAGAATGAATCTAAACTTTGTGATATTTGTGATGGAATTCTCAACCTCCTTGATTCTAATCTTATCCTTCAGCTTCTAATGGAGATTCTAAAGTGTTTTACCTTAAAATGAAGGGTGATTATCATCGTTATTTGGCTGAATTTAAAACCAGAGTTGAACATAAGGACACTGCTGAGAGCACACTCTCTGCCTACAAAGCTGCTCAGGTATACCAAATTTATTCCTATGTGTTTGATCTATTAGATTAAATGATAAAGATTCATGGATCTGTTAATAATATATGCAGAATATGATTTTCCTAATCGGATTTTTATCTAAATTGTACATGTAAATTAGGTGAGATTGTAGGGAGAAGACTAGGAAACAATTTCCTGATTTTACCAGACACTAATCACAATTGGTTTTTTCAAATTTTCCATTCATGATGGTGTCTCCGTCTTAATTGGAACGTAGAGAGGTTGTTTACGATCTTTTGGTCCAGCTTAGTTCTTGTGAACTAGTTGTTAGGGGAAATATTGAAGGAACTAGGAAACATTACCAGCCTTACCTATATGTATGTATCAAATTTTGATAATCTAATCTAATTTCTAATCATCATTTCTTATGTAGCTGTCTGGACACCTTTTGAAGAAAAGTTTCAGTAACAATCTTTTGAGTTGTCCAACTTCAATTTTAAATTTATGAAATTTTCTATTCAAGTATAATGAATGCATAGCTTAACATCTTTTATGCTATAGTTTGGTTTTGTCTTTAATGCAGTGTTTGCACATTCCCATGTTCATTAATCTAAGCATTAAAAATATTTTCAATTTTGTTTATTTTATTATTTCCCCCAAAAAAATCAGTTGTGCACTGATCTAAGTAGCTATCTTTGACCAGAAACCTTGAAGGAAACTGATTATGAGGCATTATTCCTGATGAACTAGGGAAAGTGATAAACTAAAAGGAGTTGTATGACCCTTCTTTTCCTTCTCTCTTTTAGGTCTGTCCATATGTGATTCCGAGGGGATAAATAGATACAATATCCAATGGAGAATAATGATCTTAATTTCAAGATATTAACCTCCAACCAACTGGACAGAGAGCTTCCAGTGTCACTCTCTGGACTTGTAAAGTTAAGTAGTCAAAAAGCTTACAAAAACTTATAATTCATGTGAGGTTACATGGTATGAAAGCCTCCCAAATTCTTATTGACATATTTTTTATCTCACATTCAATTATTAATTCTAATTCCAAAGGTTTGTTTATATATCAACAAGCATTACATCTTAACTAGCTACACATGCTCACAACTTTTCAAATTAAAAACTAAAAAGCTCTAAAATTACCTGTTCAAAATCGATAGATGGAGTTCTCACAAATCGACGACGGAAGCTAGATCTTCAAACTGGGTGATTGAGGGCCGGAGGCAGGCTCAACGACGATATATCGTGTGGGAGAGTAGTAGAATCGTGTAGGAGAGCGGCAGTATCGTGTGGGAGATAGCGATAGAGACAAGTTAGGGCTTTTTAAGAGAAAGAGATGTGCCAAATTGACAGCTTTTGGTAAAATGCAAGGGTCCCCTCCAAAGACCATTAGGGTGGTCCTTGGGGGGTCGTACCCGGATGTTTCGACCCTAAACATACTATAATACATATTTATTACCATTTCACTAAGTTCTGACTCTTAAAACCCCATGAAACATGCCAAGGCACGATTGCACATATTGCACAATACTCCGGACGACATGGACGTTTCTTAATGTTTTAACTTTAACACTTCCCACTTAGTTTAAATACATTATTTTAGGCTTATTAAAAAAAATTTAAGTCTTAGTTGATATAGCGAGGCTTTAGACCAAGTCATAGACTTTCGGAGTGTTACAGATGGTGATTGGATTGTTGGATAATTGTGATGAATTGAGGGTAAGATCTTGAAGGTTATGCTGAGGCTATTGGTAAGAATTCATTATTATTATCTCTATACTTCAATAATGATGTATTATTCTTGATGATGATGTTCAAATCAAATATTATTATGTGAATAGATAGGAAGATGATGATATGATGAATATGCTGGCATGTTATGAATATGTTAAATGAGAGATCATGGTAAGGGTATGATGATGATAAAAGGTTGAAGGTGATTCTCTTGTGTGCCTATTACTATGACTATGATGTGTTGATCTCACTAATGATGGATTATGATGAAAGGAAGTTCTCATCCTATACCTAATGGGCTAATGACATGATTATACAAGGGGTTAGTCTCCTATGGCCTAGACTAAGATTGATGATTAAGAATGACTTAAAGGCATTTCAAAAAGGGACTTTAGCTTAGAATCGAGTGATTATATATGAGAGTTGTCCCTTATCAATGTGAGAAGGTAGGTTCACAATGATTTTCATTAGATGGAGACTACCATGCAATGTTCATACATGAGTTTATAGTATATCTCCTAGTTCCTTAACTATGTTGCCCCCATTGGAAAACTAACTAGTGTATCCACCTAGAATGCTATGTTCATGGTTTTGTTATACCTTGGCAAGTAGAGTACCTTCTTTCGGTGTAGGGTTTAATGTCACCGCGGATTCCATTTTTAGATCACATGGTCTATTATCGGTTAAGGCAATTGTTCCCAAAAGTAAAATGAATGATTGAGGTAATGAAGGTGAACTCTAACTAGGGTGACTTAAGGGGTTCTACTTAGTGTAGGTAAGGGTATGGGACTTTACCTATGCATTGCACAAGTTGACCTTGAGGGGAGTCCTAGGAGGATGTTCTTATGCAGTTATGTTATGAATGAAATTCTAAATGTTGACTTAACATTATGTTGGTCTTATATGATGTTGACTTCTTTAATGAACATGATATTGGTCTAAGTTCCTATGTAAATGATAATTACACATGATCTGATGTTATATAAAATATAGGCATTTCTTATGGTCTTTTTTCTTGTTTACGTGATTATGTGGGGTTATGGGGCTTCACATGAGCATTGCATTTGTAGGTTTGGGATGAGATTTTTGGTAAGAGTCTTGTATGATTTGATGATATGAACTCTTGAACATGAAATGTTTATATGACCTTCTGATGATGCTATTCATGTTGGTGTGACTTTATAATAATGTTGTTCCTGTATATGGATATGAACTTGTCTCAAGTGATGATATGATCATTGACTTGTATATGTTATTGCGTGTGCGTAAATGACTTTCAAAGTGACTTAGCATGGTTTTTAACAAAAATGTCCCTTTGTGAATATTTTCAATGGTTTTACTTGCATATGTTTTCATACTTAGTCAAGTGGTTGTACTAACCCATATTCTTTATATTTCTACAAATATGTAGGTTAGGGTTGTTTAGGTGCTTAGAGGCCATTTGCAAGAAGACTTGGATATCTTTCCCAAGTTGTGGGTGAGTCCTCAAAGTTCGAGGATGATTCCACCTTTCTATCTTAGTACTATTGCTTACACTACAAAAAATATGATATTTAGCTACGAGATTATTAGGTATGATACCAAATTTGTCACTAATTATTCAACTTTTGTGACGAAAAATTTATTTTGTGCTTAAATGCGTGGGCAACATACTTTTAGTGACGAAACCCATTGTTTTGTAGCGATGTTTTGTCCACTAAAACTTTCCTCCAAAAAATAATTTTTGCGCTATTTATTAAGTATTATTAGTGACGATTTTGAAATTATTCATGACACATTATATTGTCGCTAAATATGCATTAAATTTATGACAATAAATTATTGTCTTAAATTTAGTAACAGTTTCAAGTACGAAAAATTTTTGTCACAAAAACTAAGTTGTTACAATAACTATAGATTAGTGGTCACAGTTAAAGGTTGTAATTTTTAGCCATAGGTTTTATGTTTATTAGTGACCTTGGTTATCGTCACTAATAAAATAAGTGATTAGTGACGATCATTTTATTGTCTTTAATAAATTTGTGATTTGGTGACAACATATTTTGTCACAAAATATGCAATGTTTTAATAGCGACGACTCAAATTTGTAGACAAATAATTTAACTATTTGCTATGTAAAATCATAGAAAAAAATTAAAATTACCTCTCACTAAACATATGAGAATAAGTAAGGTTATAGCGGTCCGGAACTTGATCCATTTGCCATTTTTCCAATCGGGTACTAATTTTGGGCCGAGCTTCGATAAATGTATCGGCCAAGGGCAAGGTTCAGGGTATCAAAGACATTGTTGGGTCCATCCCATGATCTTCCTAACTCTATAATTCAGCCTATCCGAGCCAGGTCAAATTTGGGTCATGAGCTCTACATGGACTGGGTTCGTGGGTCATTTAATTTCGGTGGGCTAGTAATTTGTTTTGTTTTTTTAAAGTTAACTTCTCCAACTAGAATTAAATTTAAAACTGAATTGTAATCATGTAGTGTAGTTTTATCCATTTAATTTTGAAGCAATTGTAACCGTTATAAATTAAAAATTTAAAATTTGGAAGTTCAAATATCGTTTTTCACATAATTTTTTCTCTATCTATATCTCTACTTAGTTTTGCCATATTCTATTTCCAACTTTAATCTTTCCTCTACTTAACTAAATTAAAATATTTTAAAAGTATGTTATGAATTTGAAAGTTGAATTATAATCATTCATTAGGCAATGTTAGCAATTTAATTTTGGAATAATTGTAACCGTTGTGAATTTAAATTTGAAAGTAGAAACTTTAAAGTTTAAATTTATTTTTCACAAAATCTCCTTTATCTATTTATATTTTTAATGTATCTTGTCTGTTAATTTATATACAACTTTGAAGTTTCGGAATGTGTACTCGCGTTGATTGAATCTAAAGGAATATAATGCATATATAGGGTATGTTTTAAAAATCTTCTCTATCTATTTATATTTTCAATGTAATTGAATTTTGTGTAATTACATTGTCTGTACTGTCAACACTCAACAGGTAATTGGGTGAAATTTCACGGTGTAATTATACTCTTCAGTTGACAATGGGAGGCTGTGAATTGCTGATAATTCCATGGTATAATGACAAACTGATTACTTTTTAGTTTATTCCTTTTATTTTTTTTATTTTAAGGTATTTTTATTTTTTTATTCTAATATTCCTTAAAAAACTTTTTTATTAATTATATTTCATTTGCTTATCATTATCAAACTTTACTTCATTTGATTCCCTACATTTTTTCATGTTATCAAATTTTGTTAGTTATTCTAATTTTTAAATTAATGTAGAATTCATTGTTGAATAAAGTAATGGCCTTAAGTTTTGATTTTCTTTTAAATCATAATTATGTATATTATGTTGAAATTTGGCAAAAGAGTATTATGTGAAAAAATGTTTTGAATTTAAAACTTATGTTTTATTTTAAATTTCGTTTGTTGTAGGAGTATTGACTATATATTTTACATTGCAAATAATTTTTTTAAGTTAGACATGATATGTAAAAAAAAATTCAAATATTTTATAATTTTATTACTTTATATTTGTAATATTAAATTTTTTTTGTCAAACATACATTTCATGATGTTCATAGAATTTTTTTACTTTTTAGTTTTTATAATTAATTTAACTAAAATATACTAAAGTGAAAACTATAAATTAATTACTTTTTATAATATTAGTTAAGAATATATGTTTATTAATTTATATATTTTTAAAGACAATATATATCTTAAATATTGAATTTAATATAATTTATAAAGATCCTTATTTGTCTAATATATAAAACCCTTATGATTATAAATCTTTTTTTTTAAAAGTAAAATATTTGTTTTAAAATTGATGGTCAAACACATGTTAAAACTTCACCTAAAAATTACTTTGCCAAAAGTATTTGAGAAAATTATGCCACATTATATCTTAATTTGGGGGAAAATATTATTTCTCTCATTTTAAATGAAAAAGCGGCAGACCTTCCCGCTTTCAGTTTCACTTTGACTCTAAATTAGTCCCTTTTAGTTTTGGTCTATTTTTTTCTGTCAATTTGAAGGCTGAACTAAGCCCCTAGTGTGGTGCCATCTTTCTTGGTAAGTTGCGTTCACCTCTTTGTCTTCTTCAAATTTCATAGTAAAATAAGTTTTAGAGGTTAGCTTTCTTCTTCCTTGATTTTTAATTTTGAAATAAAATTGTTGGGATTCTGCTAATAACCTAAATAATTATATCTTGCTTCCTTAGGGTTTTGTTTCTTCATTTTTGGATATAATTTTACAGCAGATTCTAATCACCTCCGGATTCAAGTTTGTTATTTCACAGAAAGGTTAATGTTTTTACCTGTTTCAAGAAATTTATGCTGAAAGTTATGTGGGTTGTGGGTAAATTCAAAAATCACTCTTCTTTGTTGGTGTTTCCTAATTGTTTATTTTTTATTCTATATTATATATAATTTTTCTAGATGCCAAAAAGACCTTGAATAATGTCGTTCTAGGTGTATTTTACCTTTCATTATTTCTTAATATATTCTACTTTGAAGTTTTGCTTACAGATAGTCTATTTTGATAGTTTATGATGAAACCTATGAAGGGTACAAGAATCTTGTAAGAAAAAGTCATCATAATAGCAAAAAGTGTTCCTTCTTGTTCATTAGATTTATTATGTGCTAGTTACTAGGTAAAATCTTTCTGAATTCAGAAGATTTAGTAGTATAGAAATTGTATTTATATTTTTTATTCAGTCATATATAACAAACAATTGAAAAGTGATATTCATGAATTACAACACATGGAAAATTGCTCTAATCTTAACTTGTTCTATCAAAAGTTAAGAAAACGTGAAAATTTTATCAACCTTATGGTTTAGATGACTAAACAACGCCCGAACCTATAAGAACTTCCTCTGGCTTAATGTTGAATAATGTTGTTGTAATCGATTTAAGATGTGAAACCACTAACAAATGTGAAAGTTAAACATACATCTCTGCATGTGTCAACTTGTTCTTAGTGTTTGATGGTTTATGCATGCACTTTTAAAAAGGCAGGTCTCGGAGGTCACCTTCGTCTTAGCTACTAAATGGTAAATGATTTCTTTTTTGCATAGCACAGAAACATTTTAAAAATAGGATACAAATTAGTGTATTTATTGGTTTAATTGTTACATCGGTTGTGGATTGGAATAAACATATACATGTGAGGACTGCTCTATTTTGTTGCTTGTAGACTAAAAAATTGATTATCTTTTATCTAGAGGGTTCATCCAATTAGTATCATGTTACTTCTTCCTCATTCTGATGAAATACTAAAGCAAATAAAGTAAAATTAGTTCTTTTATCGTCAGGATGTTCCAAAGGTCTTCACTGTAAAATGTATGATTGAGTTCTTGCATACTTTGATAAAAGAAAAAAAATAGATCATTTGCCTCTCATTGTATATGTATACTGATACAATTAAATGGTTCTTACTACCACAATTCAGTATTTGAAATTGAAGATATTTTGGCTTGTATTTTAGAGAGTTTTAAAAAACTTTGTTTTTATCACTAATGAGTATGTCCTTAAGCATCCTAATTTTTAGCACTAATTATTCAACGATCAAACATATTTTCTTGCTACTAAAAATCATGTTCTCCACATAGTCCATAATGCCTCTTCGGCTTGTTCTACATATTTTTTGTTCGTGTCATTACACGTTTAAAAGCTTACACGTTCGCATATTACATAACTAGAAAACACCATAATTCTCTTCTACTTAATTTGCATTTTACTTAATGTTATCTTATTTCTTGCAAATTTTCAACGCACCTAACACCAGCTAGGTATTTATTATTCTAAATAGGAAAAGAATTTGATAAATTTCAATGTGTAAAGACTATTGTTTCTTTCCTTATCTTTGAGACTATTGTTGTTAGCCTATATGTGGCATATTGTACTAGCGTAAAGGCTATGCCGAAACTTTGTAATTCTCTATTAGATGGTTATATGTGATACTAATATTAGACTATCTTATGCATTGTCTATAATGCATAAACGAGAAGTCTGTGTAAATTTCATAAGAGAGGAGCCTATGTAAACTCCATATATAATAATTGAGAAGTCTAAGTATACTTCACTATGTAAAGGTTTTTAATTTTCTGCATTTTCTGTACCTATGATATGCCATGATGTGTGCTAAGGGCTAGTCTAAGGCCTCTTCGAGGACAAAGACGTCGATTACGTCTAGGGGGTACTACCCGATCGTGACATAGATGTATCATAAGTCTATGCTACTGCAACCTTCTCATGATCAATAACTAAATAAGCACGGAGAGGAGGGAATGAAAGTTGTGTACTCTTACACAGGGTAGCGAATTTAGTGTCATCCTATATCAGCCCAACGTAAAAAGTCTTGGTCACCTCCACCAACCTATCACAGTGCCATATCAGCACAGTAGACTCTCGTCATGAATCTCCAAAATAATGGTCTGGAAAAATCCAATCTCTAGCCCTGCTAGTAGTGCAGTAAGCATCACCACACGATCCCAAGTGACAACATTGTGCGCACGTCTAAGGAAAGTTTGTTGCGAATGATGGACCATAACTGTAGCCGCAAAACTCAAAGTTTGCTCTCTGATAGACAACTACATATTTTGCACCATATGATTGTCTCTACATCCTCAACTATGTGTCGGGTAGTGACTCCCTCTACTCGATTTCTCAGAATTCCCTACCCTAAACTATTCCCATTCGATAATTGTACTCTATCGTATTAATAGGCTGAGCATGTGACGGTCCATAAATAAAATAGCGGATGGTGGATTCAGAAATATCAACTTGGAGGCCCTACACAATAGTGGTCACTAGAGGTGTATAAGCCAAAGGCTTGGCTCGTGGTGGAAACGCATTGGTAATTGTAGTCACAGAGAAAGTATAAAACTTTTGCACCATCTCCTAACTGTATCTGCCAAGATGTAAAGCCTTCTACTCACACCTTTGTTGCTGGAAGACTGCATGATTGGTGGGAAAATTGTGGAGGCTCCTTGTCAAGTAAAGCACTCCTCAGTAATAGGAAGGGTAACCTGTCGGTGCTCATTTAATGCCTTACCGTCAATGTATATTTGGAATCGCCCCTCGACGCACCACTTGTTCGGCTCAGTTATGTGTATCGGCTCAACTATAATATCAAGGGGATCATCAGCTCCCCTTAGCCTAGTGGCATCCGAGGCAGAAGCTGATGTACCAAAGGAACTGGAGCCGAATTGTGACTTTTAGTATGACTAAGACTTTCCTAAAGGTTGGGGCCCCTTCCTAGGCTGGGGGTAGTGATCTCGATCTCATCACTTGATGATATGACCTGCATAGACTTATGGCTCATAGTCAGATAGGTAGTGGGGGAACCTCAAGTAGTCTTCGGTACATACTAATCCCCACTAGACACATCGAGCAGGTGGCGGGATGGCGAGACAGACTTGGACTTGCCTTTCCTTTAGTAAACAGGTGCTAGTTTGGCTCCATTTCATATGTGGAAGACTAGTTAGTAATTGAAGATCTCAAAAGTACCCAAAACATATTTGAACAAGAATAGGACTTGGACAAAAAAGAAGTTTAGGAACTGTCTTTTTTTGGCATCTAGGGTGGGTACCTACACACCATCGATCCCCTTTGTAGGTTAGGAGGCCCAATTTTGAAGTCTTTGAAGTTGGAACAACAATAATGCAGAATGGTCCGTCAATCAAACGACAGACCGTAGTCCATACCTTGGTTCTCAATTGGGACTATCGGGGTAATACTTTGATTAATGGACCTCAATTGATGGTTTGTAGTTTTACCCACGGCCCGTGGATCAAGTTCATCAATCAGTACTCTTGCATCAGTGATTCACAAAGCAACATGGACACTACATCTACGCATTATACTACTTTACAACATGTAGAATATGTATTTCAACACATTTATTTGGTATTCTATCATACCTAAGGCTTCAATCATGCAATTTATTCTTTCAAACACTAAAATAGTGAAACCCTAAGTCAAGAACTTCAACTAAACCATCATTCGAAGGCTACATTAAAGCCAAATCACATATTGAAGAAAACAATATATACCTAGGGTGAGTTTGTTTTGCGGTGATTCATTTGTACTTTAATTTGACCTTGACACCGAACCTGGACAATGCTAGTTGTGGGAGAGAGGGAGAATGGAGAAAATAAATTAGTAGAGAATAGGAAGAAGGAAGTCTAGGAGATTTAGGTGAAGAAAATTGAGCAATTAGGGGAGCGATTTGGTGAAATGGGGGATTGGAAATTGGAGGGGTGGTTATTTGGAGAGTTATAACGGTTGGGGAAGAACGAGAGAAGGGGGGAATGTTTAACTGAAGAGTTTTGTTGAAAAAGGGGTTAGGGTTAGGTCAATTTTTAGCCCTAGGTTGGATTGACGGTCCATCGTTCAATGGACTGTCTGTCAATGGGTCTATGGCTCTCTGTAAAACTTATTTAATTTTAGAAAACAGCAACAGTTCTACAAATGTCATTCATAATCTATCGATTGAACAACAGAACGATGGGACTCCTAGACCAGTGAAGATATGACTTTATTTTCCAAATTTACTTCCAGCACACGTAGCAAAAATCATGCCTTCTTTTTAACATTTTTTGGACTTTATTTGGACACAGACCCTATACTACCCTCATCTATCAAACACATAAATCCAAATTAAAAAAATATTTCTAAAATATTAAAACATAGAAAACATTAATACGTAGAAGAGAAAATTCTTATAATTGGCTTGAGTTTTAAATCTTAGATCGCCTCCCAAGTAGCGCTTGATTTAACGTTGCGACATAATGAAGACCCCTTGATTACTCGTACTTCATAAAGACCCCATCTCTATATTACCTCATTAATAATCTCAGGTTTCCCCGAGTAGATCTTTATCCGCTGTCCGTTCACCTTCAACCTCGTTCCTTCCATGTTCTAGAGTTCAACCACTCCATGGGGAAATACTTGAGTTACTTTGAATGGCCCAGTCCACTTGGACTTCATTTTGACAGGAAACAAGCGCAACCTTGAGTTAATTGATAGTAGCAGGCAGAAAATTCACGCCTGTAAATGTATGAACATTGAACTTCTTCATATTATCCTTCTACAAGGATGAACATTCATATTATTTTAAGATAAATTCATCGAGCTCATTCATCTCATTAATTCTTTGACTTGATGTGGTGCCCCAATAAAAATTTAGCTTCTTGATTACCCACATCTCTTTGTTCTCTATCTCTACCGGTAAATGACAAGAATTTATATATACAAGTTGGTAAAGAAACATACCTATGCAAGATTAAGTGCGATAAACCCATAAATTATCATCAATCCTTCTTGAACAATCAGTTCTATTGACATTGGAAGTCTTCGAAAGGATTTTCTTTATCTCTCAATTTGACATTTCACTTGATTGCGGATGATAAGGAGTTGCTACATTTCAAAGAAGATCATAATTTCGAAGTATCACTTTTAACAACCTATTAAAGTGAGAAACTCCATCCTGATAATTGACTTTTGTGTACCAAATCTGGAGAAGATGTTCTTTTTCAGGATTGTAGTGACACTCTTTCCTTCATTGTTTGAAAGTGCAACTGCTTCCACCCATTTAGATGAATAGTAAGCAGCTAGAAGAATGTATTTCATCCCATTCGAACTCACAAACATACTCATGAAATTTAGATCCCAAACAACAAAAAGCTCAATCACAAATATCGGGTTCACAAGTAGTTCTTGCTTCACAGAAATTCCTCTTTCTCATTGACAACGACGTCAAAACATGGCTAAATCATTAGCATTTTTGTGGATGCTAGGCCTGTAATACCCACACTGTAGAATATTATGGGCAGTCCGGATACTATGGTTCCAATTAACAGGAGATGAATTACATGCCTCTAGTATACTTGTCATCTTAACCTCAAGCTCACAACGACGAATTATCCCATAACCAGAGATACGAAACAAGTAGGTCTCTTCCCAAAAGAATTTCCTCACATCAAATTTGAACTTTCTCCTTTGGTGGAATGGCAAATCCATAAGCACCAACTCACTTGCCAAATAATTAGCAAATTCAGCGAACCAAAGAATAAGATCAACAGAAGTAGGCAATACTCATTCATTAGGGAATGCATAATTAACCTCAACTTCAACATTAAACTTGATCGTAACTTTCTCCTCTAATATGGATAAGTGATCGGCAACTTAATTTTCAGTTCCTTTCCAATATTCCCTCAAAGTCAAACACTTCCAAAAATATTACCCATCTAATCAAATCTAAAATTTGCATCCTTCGTATGAATAAGGTGCGTTCTGCTTGGCTATCCATTTGAGGATGAAAAATTGTACTAAGATTCACCTGAGTACCTAGCCCCTTTTGGAAGGACTTCCAGAAGCGAGAGGTGAATTGGGCACCTCTATCTGAGATGATGGACAAATGGATCCCATGCAAACTCACAATCTAATTAAGGTACAATGTAGCATATTCCTCCGCCGAATAAGTAGATTTGACGGGGATAAAATGGGAAAATTTCATCAATTTATCAACAATAACCCATATGGAATCATTTTGCCTCCACGTACGGGGCAAACCTACAAAGAAGTCCATACTGATATCTTCCCATTTCCATCTAGGGACATCCAATACTTGAGTTAACCCTCCCGGTATTTGATGTTCGACCTTGGCTTATTGACAATTAAGACATTTAGCCCAAACTCCTCTATATCCCTCTTCAAATCTTCCCACCAATAGACCTCTTGAAGATCATAATACATTTTGGTCTCACCTGGATGAATGGAATATCGAGAACCATAAGCTTCTTCAAAATTTGTCTTCTCAAGTTATCTACATCCGGTACACACAAACTACTTTCGTACCTAAGTACCCCATCCCCCCTTTGGGAGAATGACTCATTGAGCTTTCTAGGAACCGATTCCTTCAACTCCATCAATAGAGGATCAAGATGTTAATTAGACTTCACCTCAACAACTAATGACGACTCGGAGTTATGATGAACCATGAAACCCCCTTTTGGAGAATCTTCTAACAGAACATCCAACAGAGCCAATCTATGAACATCTTTCACGAGATCTTTCTTACCTTCTTCAACATGAGACACAATATCCATAGTCATTCCACTCAAAGCATTCGCAACAAAATTTGCTTTTCTGGGATGGTAAAGGACACTCATGTCATGATTCTTCAAAAGGTCCAACCACCTTCTTTGTCCGAGATTCAACTCCCTCTAAGTGAACAAATATTGAAGACTCTTGTGGTTTGTAAATACATCCACATGGACACCATATAGGTAATGCCTCTATATTTTCAAAGCAAACACTACGATCGCTAATTCAAGGTTATGAGTGAGATAGTTCTTCTCATGCACCTTGACTTGTCTAAAGGCGTATGCTATAACCTTACCATGTTGCATGAGGACACAACCCAAACCTACTAGAGAAGTGTCACAATACACTACAAACCCTTTAGTGCATTCAGGTAAGGTCAACACCATAGCGGAAGTAAGCTTATCTTTCAGCTTTTGGAAGCCTCTTTCTCAAGCTTCCGTCCACTCAAGCTTAACTTTCTTGTGGGTTAAGGTTGTCAAAGGAGAAGCAATGGATGCAAACCCATCAACAAATCTCCTATAATACCCGGCTAAACCCAAGAAACTTTGAATGTCATTTGGAGTAAAATGTCTAGGCCAATTCTTAATTTCTTCCATTTATTTGGATCGACCTTTATACCCTCACTTGAAGCAATGTGGCCAAAAAATCAACTGATCTCAACCAAAATTTACACTTACTATATTTAGAAAAGAGTTGATGTTCGTTGAGGACTTTCAATACTACCCTTTAATGGCCCATATGCTCATCCTCACTCTTACTATATACAAACATATCATCAATAAAGACAATTACAACAAAATAAAGATAATTATGGAACACTCTATTCATAAGGTTCAAAATATCCATCGGGGCATTAATTAGACCAAAAGACATGACTAAGGACTCATAATGACTATATCTAGTTTGGAAAGCCACTTTGGGGATGTCTTCACCTCTCACCCTAAGTTGGTGATATCCCGACCTCAAATTGATTTTGGAAAAGTAATTCGCTCCTTGAAGTTGATCAAACAAATCATCAATCCAAGGGAGAGGATACCTACTGTTTATGGTGACCTTGTTCAATTATCGGAAGTCCATATACATTCTAAGAGACCCATCTTTATTTTTCATAAATAATATCGGTGTGCCCCATGGAGATGTGCTTGGTTGAATAAAACCCTTGTCAAGCAAATCCTTGAGTTGAGCCTTCAACTCTTTCAACTCAGGAGGAGCCATCCGATAAGGAGGAATTAATATGGGTTTCGTATCCGGCAACAAATATTTGCCAAAATATATTTCCTTTTCAGGAGGAATTTAGGGTAAGTCATCGGGAAAGACTTCGGGAGAATCCTTCACTACGGGGGCCGAATCTAAATGAGGGGTCACCCTTGCTATAGATAGAGACATACCTTGGAAAACATCTTACAAACTTTTAGACACGAAATTATTCAACCTCTAGGGATTGAGTTTCCCCCCTTCAATTCTATGACGTGCTCATTAGGAAATTAAAACTTAACTACCCTTGTTCTAAAATCAATAGAATGAAAACAAGCATGCAATCAATCCATCCCTAATATGACATCAAAGTCCAATATATCAAGTTCTACCAAATGGACCAACGTAACTCTATTGGACACAAGAGTACTTGGGACATGACCCATACATAATAGAAATATAGTACTACAAAGTCTATTACAATATTTCAATAAGAGAAATAAAATACATCTATGTCCTCGAGTAAAATGAGGACATACTTCAACTTCACTTGAATGATGCTATGATCCAAGCCTTGATCCTAAATGCTCCTCACCTACCAACCACAATAGCGATAGATAAAAACATAGAATTAATACAACCACATGTACTAAGTATGTCATAATGCATAAAAATCATGAAAACGGACATTTATTAGAAATATGCATCTTTTTATTTAAATATGATAATATAATCATAAAAACAACATTTAACACCTTAGAAACACATAAGAAATCACTTAATCAAATTATCACATTTTTAGGATCAACATTACAGTGAACTACCTCACTGTACAATGAACTCCTTCACTGTTACTGTGAAGCCTATAAACTTCACATAGAACACTCTCTAGCAATGTAATTCCCTCACTAAAATCTATCCTAAGACTCACTTAAGCAATACAAAGAGAGACCACCCATACACCCTCTCTAAGCATGCCTAAATGATCCTCAAGACTACTTATAATGAGACATACACACTTACAAGACACCAAAACACATAACATGTATAATATGACATTTTCCTTACCAAGGCTATCAAAAGACTTACTTAAGTACTACTAGAAGAGAACACCCATACACTCTCTTAAAGGTTACCTAAATAATACTTAAGACTTCCTAAGTTTAGATTTTTCCCAAAGTATCAACTAACTTCCCAAACTAGAGTCATTCTCAAGACTTCCTTAGATAAGACATGAAGAGATCATCCCTTATGCCCTCTTCACACTTTAACTAAGGAATCCTTAAGTCACTCTAGATTAGATACTTATTTATTTACATGATTTCTAACATAAGCCATTATTTCATTAGTTCATTAAGAGACATTCATCACATAGAGGACATTCAAGTAATGGTCTTGGAGAAGACCTAGGGACTCTCACTAACATCTTCAAAGTCTATTGTGCAATGTTTGGATAGCGTCCCATACCACCACCTAAACTTCATAGTACTTCTCTAATGATAATAGGTATCCCACATGATGAGAATAGGTAATAAACGACATAGACCATGTTAGCCAAGCATGGAATCCAGAGTTGTAACCTACTCCGATGGAGGGTGTTTTACTTGCCAATGATAGAACTTGGACACATCCATGTAGGCACATGGTTAAGGAATATGAAGGACTTACATTGAACTCTAGCCTCATCCTTTAACTAGAGCTACTTGCCTTACCATACTCACTCGATTTTAGCCTTTGTTCTCATGGAGTAATTCACATTAAAGGTTCATACAAAGGGGTTCAATATCAAGTTCATAACCCAATTACATTATCCTACCAAAGAGGTCCCCTAGGGATGCTTTACAATGGCTAAAAAAAGTTCATAATAACTTTCTTAATGATTGATGTGATGTCGTTCCAATCAACCAACCTTAAGTCCATCATTCATTACAAGAAGGATACCATTACGACTTTCTACTTCGAGGTTCATAACTTTACCACTAGGTTTAAGGTTTCACATAAAGGACCTTCTTAGAAACATTCAAGGTCTCATGCTATTAATACATACAAGACTAAGAGACTTTAGTATCCTAAGTCAAGATATCTCAAATTGACATTCATACGTGCATCAAGTAAGGGACACAAGTCTACACACAAGACACACCAATACTTCACTTAGCACATATTGCATATCATATTCAAGGAGCACATAGAAACAACCTTCATAACCTTTAGGTAACCCTATACAATACTATAACATCATCAATATAACCAACATAAGATTCAATACCCAATTAGGAAGAATCATGCATCAACTCTAAGACTACACATACAAGAACATAGTCATATTCTAACATGATCACCTAAATAGCATCATTAGAAGAAACCACATACTATCACATTACTTCACATGTAGGTAGATATGATCATACTTTACAAAATCAACTACACAAATCATCATATTACTTTAAATAGTGCCGACAAGGCCATGATCATCATAATACGTAAAGTAACGCTGACAAGGCCACATCATTCACGTAATACCGCCACCATAAGTGGACCATACCAATCACAACATAATTCAAAAGTTATATTATATAAAATAAAGAGAATTAGGGTAGCGTACTATCGAATCCCGTGTCTCCACTTCAATCCTTAGCTAAATCATCCAATTCAATACCATAAGGCCCTTACTCATGGCCATGAACATCAATTCAATGCATAAGTCATAATACTTAATAGGTTAATTCAAAATAGATTTATCAATCTAAAACAACCTATACATCAATCGGATACAATTCTTACATCATTCAATATGCCATAGAAAACTACACCAGAATTCATAAGCATTAAGTCATTATCAAGTAACCCATAAAGTATTCAAAAACTAGGGTTCATCAATTACATGAGTTCATATATTAATTGAGTTAAAATCATCTAATTAACATCAATATAATGAATATATAATGATTCAAAACCTTTAATGCAAGAACCCATGGTTAGATTATAATATTTGACAAGTTCATCTTTGAAAACTTTAGAAAACTCTTTAGGAACATGGAGTTCTAGAGAATTTCTAGGATATTGGGATTTTGATTTTGAAGAATGAATTCTCTTAAGTATTAAAGACTTATAAACATGTTTAAAAACCAAAAAGAACCATTAGGAACCTCCCAAAGTCTTATTTGGAAGTTGGGTGAATTTACCAATTCACCCCTAAACATTAATGTGAACTGCGCGCATGAGACAGCCTCATAGACGGATGGTCACCAACAGACCGTCTCCCAACCAACGGACCGTTCTGTTGGTCCGTGGTTTGGGACTGGGGCTCGTCCTTGGCATGGAATTCTTCAACGGCTAAGTGCTGACCCACGACACCCATCGACGGGGTGTTGACTGGCCCACGAGACGTCTATTGCCTCCATCGTTTGCGTCTGTCTTGGGCAGTCTTGGCTAAAGGCAAGGTCCTTCCTCAAGGACCCTTGGTTGGTCCTTGGGGACTTTTTCTTGAACGTTTCCAACTCAAATAGGTTCGTATACAAGTTTAGGACATCTCACATGAATTTCATCCAAAACAAACACGTAAAACTCGACAAAACATGCTTAGACACACAAGGTTGTTTCAAGGCAACCTTTCGAACGTCATGGACATTCTTGGACGTTTGACCTCCAAAATTTACGAAAATTGACACACAACCTATATACACTATAATAGCTTATTTAAGGACCTCCTAACCTCATGAATCACACATAAACACATATAAACACATATAAACACATATGAGTCACACATGTGACTTACTTGTCGAACGTCATAGTCATCCCTTGACGTTTGACTTCCAATGCACCTAAACTCTTAGACACTGCCTCAATAACACATTATAGACCATTTTAGGACCATATACCATCATGACAACCATGTTTGGCTCTAGTTCACCTAAGTTATTTTTGGGATCTTACACACATCTCGTAGCATATTGGCTAAAGCGAAGGTTTAACCATAACACGAAAGGCTATCTATAGAGAGGGATCTGGTCCCCATAAAGTTAGTATCACTTTTTGCTACACAGTTTTCTTTTAGTGGTCACTGCCAACTGTCATCTTTCAATTTCTTGTGTCAGTTGCAGACATCGTTTCGTCTTAAAAATCTAGGGGCACTAATGTTTAGGGACCCGATACCGATTAAATACAACCCTTTTAAGAGAATTCACATATCCTTAAAAGAAATTTATCTTTTCTCATTTAAAGAAATCTCAACATCTCAATGTGGGGAAAAATACCCTTACATCAAAAGTAAAATCAAGAATGTTCATTAAACCATCTCATGAAGTCAAATGTTCCTTCACCATATTAAGATGCATAGTAACATGAGAAACATGTAATTTACCAAAACTCCATTTGCATTGAATAAAATCTTTCAAAACATGCATAGCATAGTGTCATCTTGGACATGCATATCATATGGAGAACTTGCAACTTATACTCATATGAAATACTCCATTACATGAACAAGCTACTAGGAACTCCTTGGTCTCAAGCTTGAGTAAGAATAGAAGGACATGATATGGATATCAACAGCCTTACTACTCAACTCATCATCCCCCACTTATTGTAAACCTATTTAAGAGCAACTTATCTCAACAGAGAGAAATATTAACTTACAAACCATTTTAATCAAGCACCACATACCCCTCTTGGGATCATGTTTATGAAAAACCTTCTTAAATTCACCTCATTCCACTCTAAAGGAGGAACCATTTCTCACTAAATCTTCACTACACTCTATTAGGTGAGAATATCAAGGAATCCAAAAATGAGTATCTAAGTTACTCAACTTTATATCCATCACCCATAGTGATTTTCAACATGGAGGATTCAAGGAAGATCAATGTAGGAACATTAAGGGCACTCAAAACCTTACCATCTATGCACATTATTCCCCACTTGGGGTAAGCTTAATAAAATATCCATGACATCATGCCCTTAAATACGAAGGTCAAGGCAAGTCAAGACTAAACTTCAATACTCCTCACATAATATGATTCTACACCATTGAGGATTTCACTCCTACGCTCATAAAAGGAGTTTTATCAATTCAACATCAAAAGGTACCACCCAAGCACCACTATTCCTCCAAGTCCATCACCTAAAGGGAGCTCATACAAAAATCAAGTTGGTTGATACTATCAAACTATATGAGGTCTTAACTACTCCATGAATACCAAGGGTAACTCCATAATTTCATCAAATTCTACTACGAAGTCATAAAAAGGTAAGTAGTTCCAGATTGGAGCATACAAGGTTCATCACTTTACGTAGTTTATCTATAGACTTTTGAGAATTTCACTCCAACTTAGGACTATAGAAATCCCGGATTCTAACAAAGCATAAAACATATGTTGGAACTCTTAAGACCTAGTACAACTTTTTTAGATATTTAGGGTAACCATCCTTTCGAGGTAAATTATTAGGGTACTTAGAAGAGATTTGGACATAGAAGCATCTTTCTTTTCTTCAAAAAATTAGGGCAAGATAACTTCAAGACCATTTCAACCCTTATCATCACTTTTGGTGAAATCTTCCAACTCACCATGCCTAGGTATCATCTGAGCACTCTCTTCACATGACCACACTTAAGATCAATCTAAAAAGACAACTAACCTCTTTAAAGGTTGTCAACATCAATTCTCTTCTTACAACCATGAACTAAGGGGTACATGCATCCCTCTAAGTCAACCTTAAAGAAAAGCATAATCCCAATTTATGGAATAAAATCCTCTCTTCCTTTTTCCCACTTTTAGGATAGGTTCATATGGGAACTAATAAAGTGGTCATACGGATTCTCCCATTAACTTGCATAATTCACAGTTACCTTACAAGGTAAACACACTATCCTTCTTAGGAGTAAGCCTACACAAGGACTCCACTTCATACAAGGAAAACTATAAAGCATTACTCATATACAAAGGAAACTTTCAATTCTTACCATATATATATATCATGTTCCTCCAAAACTCTTCAAGTCTACACCATAAATTTCTACTATCATTGCACATAACCATAAAGTAACCCATCATTCCAAAAAGGATTTCATTTAGCTATAACAATTCTTATCATACATCAAAACAGAACTTCTCAATATAATACCTCAAATCTCATAGGTCAGATATAGTCATAATTGGCATCACAACAATATCTTCCAATTCTATCTTCACATATACTCATCTAGTGACTAAACCATAATAAGCATCAAAACTCACCTTTTTCTCCCTCAAGCCTTGAGACATAAGCCTTCCAAGTAATCACATCTAAAATACCACCGGACAAGGGAAATAAGAGAGAGATTGTATAGAGTTAAGCTCTATGGAACGATACAAGAGGAATGAATAAAGTGAAACTTCTATCCTCCTATAGCCTCTCGCTCATAGATGTGTCACGACTTACACGGATGAACAAGACTCTATTAAACGTGGCATTATGAGACTTTGGAATCTAAGACCATTTTTATAACCTCATGCTCTGATACCAAGTTTGTCATGATTGGAGAGTACCCTCGACGTACTTGACCTCTCAGAGGTCTTATACGAGCCCTTAGCATTCATTCATCTTTTTGTCATAACATTAGCAGAAAATTTAAAACTTTTTCATATCATAACACAAGACTAAAAGTTCATTTCATTTATGAACCATTGGTACATAGTTAGGACACTAATTCTCGTATTTCCATCATAGACACGACTTCAATAGAATAGTGACATGCCCCTAACAATACAAAAGAAAATTTATATACTACATTAGTGTCCTTTACCACCTCGGCAAGGCCAATGTGGTTGCGGATGCTTTCATTCGTATGACTATAAGTAGTATGTCTCATGTGGAAGAAGAGAAGAAAGAACTAGTGAAAGATGTTCATAGTTTGACTCGTTTGTGTGTGCGGTTAGAAGATTCTCCAAATGGTGGTTTCTTGGTCCATCATAACTCTAAGTCATCATTAGTGGTTGAGGTGAAATCTAATAAACATCTTGATCCTCTATGGATGGAGCTAAAGGAATCGGTACTTGGTAAGCTGAATCAGTCATTCTCCGAAGGGGGGATGGTTTCCTTAGGTACCAAGGGAGATTATGTGTAACGGATGTTGAGAATTTGAGGAATCAAATTCTGGAAGAAGCCAATGGTTCCCTGTAACATTTTGAAATATCGAGGTCATGTGATAAGACTTAAATGAGCTCCTTAGGATCTAAACCAGTGTTCCTAGCCAATTAGGCATATTTAGAGTCTTTGAAGTGGTGTTGGAACCGAAACTCTTAAACGTCCGGCAAATTGGTTCATAAGAGGGCTAGAGTGTCTTTTTGATTTAACCAAGTAAAAGAGTCAGAATTTGGTAAACAGTTGTAACCATAGGTGTAAAATATTGTGTGGGATGGTATCATGCTGGAAAAGTCGGGGTACGACTCCCCAAGGACCAAACAAGGACCCTCGAGGAGGACCCTTGAAGCAGGAGGGCATGACGGACCCCATGGCGGGGCGTCACAGGCGCGACGGGGCGTCGAGGCCTCCGTTATGCCAGCCTTAGCACTTGGGGAGAAAGCCTCCACCTGCACAAGTCTCTGACCAGCGTGACTGATGTGCAGGACGGAGGGAAGCCAGTCCGTCACGGCCACGACGGTCCGTCGTCGTGGAACCGTCGTGGGATTGGGGAGAAAGCCTCCGCCTGCACAAGTCTTTGAACAACGTGACGGATGTGCATGACGGAGGGATGTCAGTCTGTCACGCCCACGACGGACCGTCGTCGGGGATCCGTCGTGGAAGGTCTGTGGCAGTTTCGGAAAAGTTAGTTTTTAGTTAGTTAATTAATTAAGTGTCTTAGGGGTAATTAAGGGTTTAAGAGAGACTAATTAAGTGACTTAAGACCCTACTATAAATACCCCAACCCTCATTAGCCTAATCATTCTCTCAAAAACAAAACTCTCTTTCTTCTCTCTATTTTCTCTCTCTATTGGAAGACTCCATTGGAGATCAACTTGGAGAGATCATTGGGGCTGGATTAGCACAAAAATTCACCATCAAAACGTCATCAAACCTTAAGGTATGGGATCTAATTCACCTTTGAGATTCTTTCCTCAAAGGGTTCCTTCAAAGCTTTTTCCAAAAAGTTGAGTTTCTTATGGGTTTCATCCAAATCCGAATTTGATCATGTGAATTGATTTAATTAGGTATTCCTTGGGTTAGAATGAATAGATTATCATGAATTGTAACTTGATTATGGTGAATTGATGTAGTTGATCTAGATTGTGGGTGATGACCCCTAACCCTTAACCCTAAATGTAGAATTGATATGGATTAGGTTGAGTTTGATAGAATTGATCTCATAATTAGTTAAATGGTCTTTAATGGTTGTTATTGCATTGATTATGGATCTATTATGATGAATTGAAGTTCTTCACACCTATGTTCTTGCATATTGAATCTAAGTTAAGAAGATACACTTGAGATCATGTTACTAAGCTTTGATGTAGTATTGCTTCATAGTATAGTGCTTCTCCTTGATTAGTTCTTGTGATTTATTATTGAATTACATTGATGTGATGATCTAAGATTGGTTGATCTATGGGTTGATGGTAAGGTCCTTTATTGATGGACTAGGGAGGAGTATTGGTAAGTCTTGATGATCCTAGCCTTTACTTCAAATTATGGTTAATTGTCATCAAGTGATAATGTTATGTTGAAGTATGCTTTGATTGATGTGATAAGTTGATATGATACATGAACGTATATGCTTAGGTTGGTTGTTAGGTTGTTAGGTGTAATGTAACATAGGGAAGTTGTGCGATGTGCCCTATTATGATGAGATGTACGAGGGTTGACTTCACCTATACGGATTGATAATGAAAGGACTAATTCACATACAATTCTTATTGAGCTATAATGATGATTATACGAGGGATTGACCCTTTTATCTAACTAAATTGAGAAGATTAATAAAGATTAAATATTTCTCTAAATGGGGACTTAGCTTAGCACCGAGCGAACTTGACAATGGAAGGTGATGACTTGTCCCTACAAAGGAAAGATTCATCCTAGAAGTTGCCCATGTGACGATAACTCCCATGTATGAGGGATGTGTCACTTTAAGGGATTCCCATGAGGAGCGGCCCATATTACCAAATGGTATAAATAGGGATATCTACCTCTTAGTTCTTGAACTATGTTGCCACCATAGGATACTAGCTAGTGGATCCACCTAGATAGCTATGTTCACGTTAGGCTCTACCTTGGCCGGTAGACCACCTTCCCTCGGTGTAAGGTTTCATGACACCGGATTCCACATTCGATTATGTGGTCTATGTCGGTTAAGGCAAATGTTCCCTAAACTAAAAATAAATGAATAAGATATAGGCTAATCAAAGTAACTTGAGAGGTTGGCTATAGCTTAGGTAGGGGTATGGGACTCTACGTACGCCTTGCACTAGTTTGACTTGATAGGAACTTTGAGAGGTCAATATTATACATGTAAAGCGATGGTATGATGTAAATGGTTTGTATGTTGAGTAACATGCTTATGAATATAATGTTTTTGTCTTTGCTTGAATAAGGATGTATCATGACGTGAAGAGTATGTTGGTAAGTAAATTGCTAATTGTAGTATTGGTAGGTCACTTGATTGAGTAGGAGACATGGTAATTTTACTTGATCATTGCACTTGTGACTTATTGAAGGTTATCATTAGCATGCTTTGTTTTGCTATGGTTTAATTGTATATGTAGTCTATTATGTTTTCATAAATGTCCCTTTTTAAATATATTTGATTGGTAATTGTATATGAGATTCCATACTTAGTACATGTGGAGTACTAATCCCTTTTCTTTCCCTTTTCCCAAACATTTTAGGTTCGGGTCGTTGAGCTTGATCCAAATTGCTAGGAAGGAAGACTTGGGTATTTTGCCATCCAAGTGGTAGGTCCTCACTCTCTCGAGGACGTGGCCGACATCTCTCTTTTATGATGTGTAGTTACTATGATTCTATGTTGACTCTGTTATTCTGTTGAGACGATGTAGTAGACAGCCTATATGCGGCTTCTTTCATTTGACGTAGGGCTATGCCCAAGACTTATTGTAATCGATAGATGGTTTATGAGATGAGACGGTTTTATGACTATTATTTTCTAAATATATAAGTGTATGAAATAAAAGTAGAAGACTAAGTAATCTTAGTATATGAACAAGTCTATGTATACTTGATATATATAATTATGTGTATGTAGAGGTCTATGTAAACCTCCGAGTAGTTTTAGATAAAAAGTTTTTAATTATTTCTGATTTTTAGTCGATGAATGCTATGACAAAGCTAAGAGGCTTGTCTTAGTCCTCCGAGAGGACGACGATGCCGGTTACGTCTGGAGGGGTAAACCCGGATGTGAAAAACTTGGTATCAGAGCATGAGGTTGAATATCCTTGATGTTAACGTCTCTCTCTCAACCACGTTATTTAAGTTTGTATTCATAATTGTGAAGCGCGCCACACTTATGAATAGGAACTTACTTGATGATTAGGAATCATTCTCATTGTTGGAAATCCATATCGTGCCCCTAGAATGTACGTCGTATATGCTTTCGCCTGAACATTGTGTTTTGGTTATAGGAGATGAATACTAGAAGAAATGCGTCTCAAAAACTTGAGGAAGAGATGGCTGATGCAGGAATTCCTCTTGATGAACCTGCTCCTCCTCTTGAAGAGGTTGCTGTTGATGACCAGGTTCCTGCTGATCCTCCAACGATGACAGAAGCTCAGATGAGAGCTATTATTGCTCAAATGGCTCAAGCCATGACTACTCAAGCTCAAGCCGCAATAGTGCAAGCCCAAGCTATGACTGCCCAAGCCAATAGGGATGTGGCACCTAGAGTCCATGAACAGACTATGGCCTCCAGACTTAGGGATTTCACTCGAATGAATCCTCCTGTCTTTTATGGGTCGAAGGTTGATGAAGACCCTCAGGAATTTATTGATGAGGTTCACAAGATTTTGTGTGCTATGGGGCTGTCATCTAGCGAGAATGCCGAGTTGGCCTCATACCAACTCAAGGATGTCGCTCAGATATAGTATGCGCAATGGAAGGCCAACAGGCCACTTGGAAGTGGGTTAGTGACGTGGGAGTTATTCAAAGGGGCCTTCATTGATTGGTTCTTCCCTAGAGAGATGAGGGAAACGAAGGTGGTGGAATTCATCAATCTCCGCAAAGGAACGATGAGTGTTCACGAGTATTCTTTGAAATTTACTCAATTTGCCAAATATGCTCCGTCTTTGGTCTCCGATCCTAGAGACGAAATGAGTCGAAATGTGATAGGTATAACGGACGATTTACAAGAGGAGTGTCAATCGGCTATGCTACATGATAACATGAACATTGGTAGTCTCATGGTACATGCAAGAAGGGTTGAGGAGGCTAGAGCAAAAAGGAAGGATAAGGATAAGGACTTAAGAAGGACAAGGTCTTATGAGGGGGAAACTGCTAAGGATAGGTTGGGAATTCAAGACAGGCCTAGATTCAAGAAGAGGTTCTCAAACCACGTTCCATACAAATTTCCCAAGACTAGGGATCCTAAAGCTACTAGACCAAAAGTTGCAAAGGGAAAGGGTGAAAACTCATCTAATGAGAAGCCTACTTGTGTTAAGTGTGGGAAGGAACACTATGGTGAATGTTTGATCGGAACGGGGAATTGCTTTAGTTGTGGGAAGAGTGATCACAAAGTTAGGGACTGCCCTAACATAAGGAACCAAGAAAGGAATGTGCAAAAGCAAGCGAGTGAGGCTCCTAAGAAGAACCGTTTTTATGCTCTTCATTCGAGAGATGACCAAGAGGCCTCTCCCGATGTGGTGACTGGTATGTTACAAATCTTTGCCATTGATGTGTATGCATTACTTGATCCGGGTGCTACTTTGTCTTTCGTTACTCCATTAGTAGCTAAGAAGTTTAGTACATTACCCGATGTTTTGCATGAATCTATTTTGGTGTCTACTCCGGTTGGTGAATCAGTGGTAGCAAAAAGGGTTTATCGAAATTGTCCTATTTCAATGCCTCATAGAGTTTCTCATATTGATCTAGTTGAGCTAGACATGCTTGATTTTGATGTAATATTAGGTATAGACTGGTTGCATGCTAGCTTCGCTTCCATCGATTGTAGGACCAAAATTGTGAGGTTTTGTTTCCCAAATGAACCCGTTATAGAGTGGAAGGGTGGCAATTCTCTTCCTAGAGGTTGTTTCATAACATGCCTAAAGGCGTGTAAAATGATCTCGAAGGGGTGTCTCTACCATATTGTGAGAGTCCAAGAAGTGGATTCCGAAGTTCCTCCTATAGAGTCAGTCCCCGTGGTGAGTGAATTTACGGAGGTCTTTCCTGATGACTTTCCTGGCATTCCTCCCGAACGGGAAATCGATTTCGGTATCGATTTGCTACCGGAAACAAATCCTATCTCTATTCCTCCTTATAGAATGGCTCCGGCCGAGTTAAAGGAATTGAAGGCACAACTTAAAGATTTGCTAGACAAGGGCTTTATAAGGCCTAGTATTTCTCCATGGGGTGCTCCGGTCTTGTTCGTGAAAAAGAAGGATGGGTCCTTGAGAATGTGTATTGACTACCGACAACTCAACAAGGTTACTATCAAGAACAAGTATCCTCTTCCTCGGATTGATGATTTATTTGATCAACTCCAAGGATCGAGTTACTTCTCAAATATTGATTTGAGGTCAGGGTACCACCAGCTTAGGGTGAGAAATGAAGATATTCCAAAGACAGCTTTTCGGACTCAATATGGGCATTATGAGTTCGTGGTTATGTCCTTTGGTCTCACAAATGCTCCGGCGGCGTTTATGGATCTGATGAACAGGGTGTTTCGAAATTTCCTTGACTCATTCGTTATTGTATTTATCGATGATATCTTCGTGTATTCGAAAAATGAGGTTGACCACAGGGATCATCTAAGGGTAGTATTGCAAACCCTTAGAGAACATAAATTGTTCGCCAAGTATAGCAAGTGCGAGTTTTGGCTGAGGTCGGTGGCATTTCTTAGGCACATTATCTGTAGTGAGGGAGTTGAGGAAGACCCAAGGAAGACAGATGCGGTAAGAAACTGGCCTAGACCCTTGACCCCAACTGACATTAGGAGTTTCTTAGGTCTAGCGGGTTATTATCGAAGGTTCGTAGAAGGCTTTTCATCCATTGCATCTCCTTTGACTTTATTGACTCAAAAAGGTAAAAAGTTTGAATGGTGAGAGGCATGTGAGAAGAGTTTTCAATTATTGAAGGATAGGCTTACTTCCGCTCCGGTGTTAACTTTACCGGAAGGATCTAAAGGGTTTATTGTGTATTGTGATGCATCCCGCGTAGGTTTGGGGTGTGTGCTTATGCAAAATGGGAAGGTGATTGCCTATGCTTTACGGCAACTTAAGGTGCATGAGAGAAATTATCCTACTCATGACCTTGAGTTAGCGGCCGTGGTGTTTGCTTTAAAAATATGGAGACACTACTTGTATGGTGTTCATGTGGATGTTTTCACTGATCATAAGAGCCTTCAATATGTGTTTACCCAAAAAGATTTGAATCTTCGACAAAGAAGGTGGTTAGAGTTGTTGAAAGATTATGATATGAGTGTCCTATATCATCCCGGCAAGGCAAATGTGGTGGCGGATGCTTTAAGCCGTATGACTATGGGTAGTGTGTCTCATATCGAAGAAGACAAGAAAGATCTAGTAAAAGATGTTCATCGTTTGACTAGATTGGAAGTGCGATTGGTGAGTTCGCTAAATGGAGGTGCCACGATTCATCATAGCTCTGAGTCATCATTGGTGCTTGAGGTAAAGTCCAAACAACACCTTGATCAACTATTGATGGAGTTAAAGGAATCGGTTCTTGTCAAGACGAACGAGTCATTCTCCTTAGGAGAAGACAGTGTATTGAGGTATCAAGGGAGGTTGTGTGTTCCTGATGTGGATGGATTGAGGGATCGGATCCTTGATGAAGCCCATGGATCCCACTATTCCATCCATCCCGGTTCTACAAAGATGTATCATGACATTCGAGAAATATATTGGTGGGAAGGTTTGAAGAAGGATATAGCAGAATTTGTTGCTAAATGTCCGAATTGTCAACAAGTGAAGGCGGAACATCAAAAGTCGGGTGGCTTACTATAGGAGATCCAAATTCCTACTTGGAAGTGGGAAGACATTAATATGGATTTCGTAGTAGGGTTGCCTCGGACTCAAAAGTCATTTGATTCTATATGGGTGATTGTTGATAGATTGACTAAGTCCGCTCACTTTATCCTAGTCAAATCTACGTATTCGGTGGAAGATTATGCGAAGATTTTCATAGATGAGATTGTGTGTCGTCATGGTATTCCGTTATCCATCATTTCGGATAGAGGTGCACAATTCACATCTAGATTTTGGAAGTCGTTTCAAAAAGGTTTGGGTACTAAAGTGAAATTAAGTACCGCCTTCCATCCTTAAACGGATGGTCAAGCGGAACGCACGATTCAAACTCTTGAGGATATGCTTAGAGCTTGCATCATTGATTTTAAAGGGAGTTAGGATAAGCATTTGCCGTTGGTGGAGTTTGCATATAATAATAGTTTCCATTCGTCCATCTCCATGGCTCCCTATGAAGCCTTGTATGGAAGGAGGTGTAGGTCTCCTATAGGATGGTTTGAAGTAGGTGAGTCATCGATATTCGGTCCTGACTTGATTTACAAGACATTGGAGAATGTATATATCATAAGAAATAGGTTGCAAACACCCTATAGTCGACAAAAACCCTATGCCGATAATAGAAGAAGGGACTTGGAGTTTGAAGAGGGTGATAAGGTGTATTTAAAAATCTCACCTATGAAGGGAGTGGTAAGATTTGGCAAGAAAGGGAAGTTGAGCCCTCGATTTGTAGGCCCTTATGAGATTTTGGAAAGGGTTGGTAAAGTTGCCTATCGTTTAAGATTACCTGATGATCTAGCTTTGGTTCATCCGGTTTTCCATGTCTCCATGTTAAAGAAGTGTGTCGGGAATCCCGAGTCAATTATTCCTCTTGAAGGCCTCGGAGTCAAGGATAACCTCTCTTATGAGGAGGTTCCGGTTCAAATCCTTGATAGGCAAGTGAAAAAGTTGAGGAATAAAGAGGTAGCTTCCGTAAAGGTGTTATGGAGGAACCACCTAGTAGAGGGTGCAACATGGGAAGCGGAGGCCGACATGAAAACCTGTTATACTCACCTTTTTGATGTTTAAGGTTAGTATCTCTCTCTAATGATATAAATGCGTTAGATATTGTGAATCTCTGTTGTTTTTGTGAAACTTTGCAAAACTCCTAGTTTTGGAGACTTCTAAAAATGGAGTCACTCTAAGGTGACCTTAGACAAATTGGAAGTTGTCTTGTTTCTTGCATATTTGAGTCAAGTTTTGTGATTTAGGTATGGTTAATCCTTGCTGATATTGTATTGAGCATATTGATAAAATGAACTTTGTACTATTTGAATTGAGTGATAAATGATTGAGCTCATGCCTGTATGAAAAGGAGAAAAACCTCATGAGGAAATGTTGAGATCATGTATGGTAAATTGATGTTTTGAAGTATTTTTATGAAATAATATAGTTCATGCTTCGGAATATTATGAATTGGTTGAGCTGCTAGTCTTGAGTCTACTCCCTCTTTTTAAGAGTGTTTGGTGTCATTCGGGGACGAATGTTCCTAAGGGGGGGATAATGTAACATTTTGAAATATCGAGGTCATGTGATAAGACTTAAATGAGCTCCTTAGGATCTAAACCAGTGTTCCTAGCCAATTAGGCATATTTAGAGTATTTGAAGTGGTGTTGGAACCGAAACTCTTAAACGTCCGGCAAATTGGTTCATAAGAGGGCTAGAGTGTCCTTTTGATTTAACCAAGTTAAAGAGTCGGAATTTGGTAAACAGTTGTAACCATAGGTGTAAAATATTGTGTGGGATGGTATCATGCTGGAAAAGTTGGGGTACGACTCCCCAAGGACCAAACAAGGACCCTCGAGGAGGACCCTTGAAGCAGGAGGGCATGACGGACCCCATGGCGGGGCGTCACAGGCACGATGGGGCGTCGAGGTCTCCATTATTCCAGCCTTAGCGCTTGGGGAGAAACCCTCCGCCTGCACAAGTCTCTGACCAGCGTGACGGATGTGCAGGACGGAGGGAAGCCAGTCTGTCACGGCCACGACGGTCCGTCGTCGTGGAACCATCGTACGCTTGGGGATAAAGCCTCCGCCTGCACAAGTATCTGACCAACGTAATGGATGTGCATGACGGAGGGATGTCAGTCCGTCACGCCCACGACGGACCGTTGTCGGGGATCCGTCGTGGAAGGTCTGTGGCAGTTTCGGAAAAGTTAGTTTTTAGTTAGTTAATTAATTGTCTTAGGGGTAATTAGGGGTTTAAGAGAGACTAATTAAGTGACTTAAGACCCTACTATAAATACCCCAACCCTCATTAGCCTAATCATTCTCTCAAAAACAAAACTCTCTTTCTTCTCTCTATTTTCTCTCTCTATTGGAAGACTCCATTGGAGATCAACTTGGGGAGATCATTGGGGCTGGATTAGCACAAAACTTCACCATCAAAACGTCATCAAACCTTAAGGTATGGGATCTTATTCACCTTTGAGATTCTATCCTCAAAGGGTTCCTTCAAAGCTTTTTCCAAAAAGTTGAGTTTCTTATGGGTTTCATCCAAATCCGAATTAGATCATGTGAATTGAGTTAATTAGGTATTCCTTGGGTTAGAATGAATAGATTATCATGAATTGTAACTTGATTATGGTGAATTGATGTAGTTGATCTAGATTGTGGGTGATAACCCTAACCCTTAACCCTAAATGTAGAATTGATATGGATTAGGTTGAGTTTGATAGAATTGATCTCATAATTAGTTAAATGGTCTTTAATGATTGTTATTGCATTGATTATGGATCTATTACGATGAATTGAAGTTCTTAACACCTATGTTCTTGCATATTGAATCTAAGTTAAGAAGATACACTTGAGATCATGTTACTAAGCTTTGATGTAGTATTGCTTCATAGTATAGTGCTTCTCCTTGATTAGTTCTTGTGATTTATTATTGAATTACATTGATGTGATGATCTAAGATTGGTTGATCTAT
This sequence comes from Solanum sitiens, assembly GCA_016801875.1. Taxonomy (NCBI): domain Eukaryota; kingdom Viridiplantae; phylum Streptophyta; class Magnoliopsida; order Solanales; family Solanaceae; genus Solanum; species Solanum sitiens. Next base: position 1,735,626 of record JABWTJ010000102.1, read on the forward strand.
GGGTTGATGGTAAGGTCCTTTATTGATGGACTAGGGAGGAGTATTGGTAAGTCTTGATGATCCTAGCCTTTACTTCAAATTATGGTTAATTGTCATCAAGTGATAATGTTATGTTGAAGTATGCTTTGATTGATGTGATAAGTTGATATGATACATGAACTTATATTCTTAGGTTGGTTGTGAGGTTGTTAGGTGTAATGTAACATAGGGAAGTTGTGCCATGTGCCCTATTATGATGAGATGTACGAGGGTTGACTTCACCTATACGGATTGTTAATGAAAGGACTAATTCACATACAATTCTTATTGAGCTATAATGATGATTATACGAGGGATTGACCCTTCTATCTAACTAAATTGAGAAGATTAATAAAGATTAAAGATTTCTCTAAATGGGGACTTATCTTAGCACCGAGCGAACTTGACAATGGGAGGTGATGACTTGTCCCTAAAAAGGAAAGATTCATCCTAGAAGTTGCCCATGTGACGATAACTCCCATGTATGAGGGATGTGTCACTTTAAGGGATTCCCATGAGGAGCGGCCCATATTACCAAATGGTATAAATAGGGATATCTACCTCTTAGTTCTTGAACTATGTTGCCACCATAGGATACTAGCTAGTGGATCAACCTAGATAGCTATGTTCACGTTAGGTTCTACCTTGGCCGGTAGACCACCTTCCCACGGTGTAAGGTTTCATGACACCGGATTCCATATTCGATTATGTGGTCTATGTCGGTTAAGGCAAATGTTCCCTAAACTAAAAATGAATGAATAAGATATAGGCTAATCAAAGTAACTTGAGAGGTTGGCTATAGCTTAGGTAGGGGTATGGGACTCTACCTACGCCTTGCACTAGTTTGCCTTGATAGGAACTTTGAGAGGTCAATATTATACATGTAAAGCGATGGTATGATGTAAATGGTTTGTATGTTGAGTAACATGCTTATGAATATAATGTTGTTGTCTTTGCTTGAAGAAGGATGTATCATGACGTGAAGAGTATGTTGGTAAGTAAATTGCTAATTGTAGTCTTGGTAGGTTACTTGATTGAGTAGGAGACATGGTAATTTTACTTGATCATTGGACTTGTGACTTATTGAAGGTTATCATTAGCATGCTTTGTTTTGCTATGGTTTAATTGTATATGTAGTCTATTATGTTTTCACAAATGTCCCTTTTTAAATATATTTGATTGGTAATTGTATATGAGATTCCATACTTAGTACATGTGGAGTACTAATCCCTTTTCTTTCCTTTTTCCCAAACATTTTAGGTTCGGGTCGTTGAGATTGATCCAAATTGCTAGGAAGGAAGACTTGGGTATTTTGCCATCCAAGTGGTAGGTCCTCACTCTCTCGAGGACGTGACCGACATCTCTCTTTTATGATGTGTAGTTACTATGATTCTATGTTGACTCTGTTATTCTCTTGAGACGATGTAGTAGACAGCCTATATGCGGCTTCTTTCATTTGACGTAGGGATATGCCCAAGACTTATTGTAATCGATAGATGGTTTATGAGATGAGACGGTTTTATGACTATTATTTTCTAAATATATAAGTGTATGAAATAAAAGTAGAAGACTAAGTAATCTTCGTATATGAACAAGTCTATGTATATTTGATATATATAATTATGTGTATGTAGAGGTCTATGTAAACCTCCGAGTAGTTTTAGATAAAAAGTTTTTAATTCTTTCTGATTTTTAGTCGATGAATGCTATGACGAAGCTAAGAGGCTTGTCTTAGTCCTCCGAGAGGACAACGATGCCGGTTACGTCTGGGGGGTAAACCCAGATGTGACATTCCCATTATTATATACATCCGGTCTCCACCAAAATGTATCATGACCTTAGGGAGGTCTATTGGTGGGATGATTTAAAAAGAGACATAACAGAGTTTGTTTCTTAGTGTCCAAATTGCCAACAAGTCAAAGCCTAGCATCTAAAACCTGGTGGCTTAACCCAAATCATGGATGTTCCTACTTGGAAGTGGAAAGACATCAATATGGACTTTGTTATTGGGCTGCCTTGAACACGGAGGCAAAATGATTCAATATGGGTTATTGTGGATAGGTTGACCAAATCTGTCCACTTTATTCCCGTTAAGGCTACTTACACTACCAAAGATTATGCAAGAATCTATATTAATGAGATTATGAGTCTTCATTGTATTCCTTTGTACATCATTTCGTATAGGGGTGCCTAATTCACTTCTCGTTTTTGGAAAGCTTTTCAAAAGGGTTTAAGTATTTAAGTGAAATTAGCACCGCCTTTCATCCTCAGACATATGGTCAAGTGGAACGTACCATTTAGATCCTACAAGATATGTTAAGATCCTATTTTATTTATTTTGAGGGAAGTTGGGATGATCACCTGCCATTGATTGAGTTCTCCTACAACAATAGTTACCATTCGAGCATCTCCATGTCACCCTTTGAAGCTATTTATGGTAGAAGATGTAGGACTTTTGTTGGGTGGTTTCAGGTTTGTGAGTCTTCACTCCTTGGTACCGATATTATCTATGAGGCTATAGAGAAAGTTTGGGTCATAAGATATCGATTGAAGATAGCCTACAGTCGGCAAAAGTCTTATGCCAACAATAGGAGAAGAGATCTTGAGTTTGAAATAGGTGATCACGTCTATTTGAAGACTTCACCTATGAATGGTGTGATGAGATTAGGTAAAAAGGGGAAGTTAAGTCCCTGTTATGTTGGTTCTTATGAGGATTTACAACGGGTCAAAATAGTTGCCTATGAACTAAAACTGCATAGTGAACTAGCTTCAGTTCATCTAGTGTTTCATGTTTGTATGCTCAAGAAATGCATAGGCGACCCATTGTCTATTCTACCTATTGAAGGTTTAGGGGTGGATGAGAATCTCTCCTATGAAAAGGTTCCGATTGAGATCCTAGATCACCAAGTCAAGAAATTGAGGAATAAAGAGGTTGCCTCCATAAACGTCCTATGGAGGAACCATCTTGTTGAGGGTGCAACATGCAAGGCCGAGTCTGACATGAAGTCCCGCTACCCTCATATTTTTACTCCTTGAGGTTAGACATTCATCTTAATAAAAAAAATAATGAATAATATGAAATTGACTTGTATTCTACATATGTGCATGTGTTGGTAAAAGTTGTACCAAATTGAGTTTTAAGATAATGACTTTATGCTCTACTTTTGCACTTATATGAAATGTGTATGCATGTTCTCTTCTTGAGGTTTTGCTGTTTTCTTGAGAGGAATGATAGCATGGTAACTCTGTGATTTATTTTTGAGCTCATGTTGATGTTAAAAAGGTAGTTCATCCTTATGTGTTATGAAATGTTGAGTCTTATGTGTTGTGTAACATGAATTGAGTTGCTATGTGTAACGTTGTGGTATGTGTTGAAAGGAGTTGTGATGTAATATGAGCTATGACTCATTATGATTATATGTTATTGTTGGTTTGGCTTCTAGTATTGAGTCTATCCTCCGAAGTATTTTAGTGTCAATCGGGGACGAATATTCCAAGGGGGTGATAATGTAACACTACGAAAGTTCCACGACTTAGACTAGAGCTTCACCTATTAAATAATGTTTAAAATGATGTTTCCTTACCTATATGATTGTATCAAACTCAATTAGAAAAGATTAGAGTCAAAATGACAAAGAAAGACCTTGACGTCCGGAAACTAGCCAATTTGAACTACTAGATGTCCCTACGTTTGGTCAAGGTTTGGGAGTGTCAAATGAAGTCCAAATCTTATAAGAAGACTTTAAATAGGTAAAATATAGTACAAAGGGTCAAAACGTTTGGTACCGACTCCCCAAGGATTGCCTGAAGGGTCCTTGACGAGGACCCAAACCTAGGCCAGCAAGCTGCCAAAGCAGCTTGGGACAACCAAGATCTGGAGACTGCCACGCGTCACGCACGCAACACTAGGAAGGAAAATCTTTTCCTCGTGACGCGGGGCCTCCACGAGGTCCACTGCCTCAACTCGGATTTTCAAAAATAAATGTGAAATTGCCCCCGCGATGCGAAACCACATCCCAGATTCGTCTGCGTCGTCTTAAAGTCAGTTTAACTTCACCAAAAGACCCGTTTAAATAAGGGGTCTCTTGGGTTTAAACCACTTTCACGCACTCTAAATCATAACTAACAAATCCCTCTCATCTCTCTCAAAACACTATCTCTATTCAACCACCATTGAAGAACAAGAAAAGCTAGAGGAAGAAGACGAAGACTCCAAAGATTTTATTCAAAATTTGTGGAATAATCATCAATAAGGTATGGGTTCTTCAATCTTGGGATTCCGTTCCCCAAGAGGTCCTTTCAGAGATAATTTTTAACAATTCAATTCCTAGAGTTTTTACTCTACAAACGGGTTTTCTTCCTAACTCGAGACTTATGACTAATGATGAAAAACATTGATTTTCTATGGCTAATTAAGTATGTATTTGTTGGTAATTGATATTTAATGTTGGGTTTTCGTGTGAAGCATGTTCTCTCCCTAAATAATGGATTTGATTATGTTATATCTATCACTTAATGTCATGTAAATGTTGGGATGGGACCTATAGGTTGAATGAACTCCTAAATAAGCCTTTCGCTTATCCCTAACTATGAATTGGTCTTGTATATGACTAGAGTAGTTGGGATTGGTTATTTTATTGTGTATTTCACTATATTATTGGACGATTGTTGTTCATTGAGTGTAAGTTCTTGATGAAGATTCTTGGAAGCAATAGGTAAGTCTTCTAAAGTCATGATTGTTCTATTATGTTGATGTTTTCCTATAAATGATGTTGTTACACAATTGAAGTATGTATGATGTTGCTATGCATATAGGTTGGGATATGAGTATGTAAAATGTGGGATCATGGTAAGGATATGATAATGCAAGTTGTTGATGTCCTCTTGTATGCCTTACACACTATGATTATGATATGTTAATCTCACAAATGAAGGGTTGTGATGAAAGGAAATTCTCATCTAAACCTAAAGAGCTTATGATCATATTTATACGAGGAGTTAATCTTCTATGACCTATTATAAGTTTTATTATAAATGATAACTTAAAGGTTGTTCAAAAAGGGACTTTAGCGAAGCACCGAGTGAACTAGATATGAGAGATGTCTCTTCCCTAGTTGGAAGGTAGGTTAATAACGACTCTCATGAGATAGAGGCTTCCATCTAATGTGGAACTGTGGGTCTCTAATATATCTCCTAGTTCTTGAACAATGTTGACACCATAGGAATCTAGCTTGTGGATCCACCTAGAATGCTATGTTCATGTTTTGGTTCTACCTTTGAAAGTAGACCACCTTCTTTTGGTGTGAGGTTTCATGACACCAGATTCCATGTTTATCTCACATGGTCTAATGTCGGTTAAGGCGATAGTTCCCTAAAGTAAAATGAAAGAAAGTAAATGGACATTGACTAGGGTGACTTGAGGAGTCTACTAAGTAATAGGTAGGGGTATGAGATTCTACATCGACATTGCACAATTTTACTTTAAAGGAAGTCCTTGGAGATTGTTCTCATGTAACATGATGATATGAAATGTATAATACTTATGATATATGATGTTGCTCTTATATGATGTTGGATATGTTGATGAACATGTTATTGATCTATATTGATATATATGGTGATGACTACTTATGATGTAAGTTGTATGAAGCAAAGCATTACTTATGGTCTCCAATCTTGTTTACTTGATTATGTGGGGTTATGGGGCTTCACATGATCATTTCACTCGTAGGCTTAGGATGGGATTATTGGTAACTGTTTTATATGTTATATTGATATGAACTATTGAACATGAAAATTTTAATGACTTTATGATGATATGTCTTTGGTTATGATCATGCTATATGTTGTTGTGATCCTTATCTTGTATATGCTCTCTTGTATGTGCATTAAAGACTTTCAAATGACTTAGAATGCTTTCTAAAGAAATGGTCCTTTTTCATGCATGTCCTTAAATGTTTATGTGCATATACCCATACTTAGTACATGTGGCGTACTAACCCCTATACTTTATATAACTACAAATGTAGGGTCTGGCCATTGAATATTAAGAAGGTCGATTGAAGAAGCTCGAAACTCTTTCTCCAAGTGTTGATAGGTCCTCATGTTCGGGGATGCTATCTTTTAATTATTCTAGCCATGAAGATTGTAGTATTTTAAGAAATACTCTTTTATTACTTTTATTATTGAATTCTATTTTAGTAAGGCCTATATGGAATATTGACATTGTATTGGCTAAGTCCAAGATTCGTACTCTTTAGATGGTTTTTACGTGAGACAGTTTTTAGACTATCGTATGTATGTTATCATGTTGCCAAGCGAGAAGTCTAAGTATACTTCACATAGTATGTGAAAGTTTTTAATTATTCCGCATTTTAACCTATGATATGTTATGACGAATGCTAAGGGCTTGTCTGAGTCCTCTAAGAGGACCCGACGCCGTTCGCATCTAGGGGGTGCTCCCCGGTCGTGACATCATAGTTGGTTGTTGCCTACATTCAAAAAAATGCTTTTTGTGAAAAATAAGATATTATTCATGAAGTAATCACGTCTTTTGCACCTGATTTTAATAGAATAGAACTTAAAAGGGAATGATAAATTCCATGTTAATTTGTTCTAATGCTCCTGATAATTTGTGGGGTGAAACTATATTATCTGCTTGTCACTTAAAAAATAGAATTTCTCATAAAAGAACTGGTAGAACTCCTTATGAATTGTGAAAAATTTATAAACCTAGTTTGAAATATTTAATAGTGTGGGGGTGTCTTGCTAAAGTTCTGTTTGTTGAACCTAAGAAGAGAAAAAATAGATCCTAAATCTGTTGATGGCATGCTTATTGGATATGATAAACATTGTCTTGCATATAAATTTCTTGTTTTGAAAAGTGATGTGCTTGATTGCAATACTATTGTTTTGATAAAGAATGCTTAATTTTCTAAATATATTTTTCCACTTTGTGACAAAATTTCTCATCCATATGTTGAAAGAAACAATGTGAATACCTCTAATATTGAGAGAAGGAGCAAAAGAATATTTTTCTTACTGAAATGATTTTGAAACTTCTGTTGTTGATAATGAACCATTAAATTATTTTTAAGTTATATCTTCTTCTTATGCTAAATTATTTAAAGTGGCAATAAATATTGAAATTGAGTCAATTATGAAAAATAATACATGGATTTTAACTTACTTACCTATTGGTGCAAAACCTATTGGTTATAAATGGATTTTCATAAAGAAACTTAATCCTAATGATTCTATAGACAAATATAAAGCTCGGTTTGTAGCAAAAGAGTTTTCTCAAAAATAAAATATTGATTATTTTTATACATTCGCACAATGAATAGAATTTCGTGTATTCGAATTTTAGTTGCCTTAGCATCTTTACAATCTCTTTATTCAACAAATGGATCTAAAACAAGATTTCTTAAATGGTGATTTAGAAGAAGAAATTTACATGCTTCCACGTAAAGGGTGTATTAAACCTGGACAAAAAAATAAAGTTTATAAGTTAATTATTCTCTTTATGGCATAAAACAAGCTCCTAACATTATTATAAAAAATTAGATCAAGTGTTAATAAGACATAATTTTTCTTCCGTTGAAGTTCATAAATGTATTTAGATTAAAATAGTAAACAATGATTATGTGATGATATGTTTATATGTTGCTGATATGCTTTTTATTTTGTAACACCTCGGACATTGATAATGGGATAAAAGGGAATTTAAAGAAATTCCATGAATCCAAAATGGACCATGGACCTTTCACGACACCCTATATTATCCGTGTAAAGAATTACATACCATTAATGATGTCGTGAGTGACCATACAGGACAGCCCTGGCAGGGTTCACCTAGACAGCCCTTCTAGGTGTTCAGGGCCCATCAAGGGCATTGTGAACCACTCTTCAGGGGCTTCCTAGGAGGGATTAACCTAGATGGTGCCTTTAAGGGCCTTTGGTGATTTGGATGACCCATCTAGGGGTGCGTAACAGTCACCGAGTCAAGAAGGTTTCACTTAAATCAAGTCTTAAGTGTTGGGGAAACTTCAAATGACCATATCTCATAGAACAGAAATAACATTGTGGCCTCAGACCTGTCAATTTGAGTCATATTTAATACGCCACCAAATATGCCTCATTCTGAGTTGAGAGTAAAAAATTATGCTCGCTTTAGTGAAGCCTTATCGGGCATAGCATCTTCATGACCCACTTGATGGGATGTGGTGAACTAGACGTCCCGTGAAGCCCGTCTTGAAGTAACTTCCGCCATATTTAAGTGAGTTTAAGCCCCCAAAGTTTCTAGTTAAAAGCCACAGACGTATAAACAGCCCGTGAAGCTCCACGCTGACCATGATGTCGTCCATGATGGAGACCTGTCAAACTTAGAGTTTAGGGTCAACTTCAGATGATCATATCTTTCATCTTCAAATGAATTAGATGGACCATGAACTATCAAATGAAACATGTTTAAATCCACTTTCAAACACCACCAACTTTTCCTTATTTCAAGCCACGAATAATAGGTTATGCCCTTTTTAGTGAAGCCCTGTCAGGAAGGGAATCTTCACGAGTAGCAAGACGATACATCATAATCATAATGTACCATGAAGCATCTCTTGACGTCATTTCTCTAGCACTTAATTTAGGGTCTCAGTCTTTTTCTCTATGCATTTGGTACTTGACCTACGTCATTGAATTCTTAAACTAAATTGTTTTACTCATTCTAAGCTTAGTAAACTATTCAGAAACTGCCTAAAACCCCTCATTCTCCTAAGATCACCAAACTTAAAAGAAAAGAACAGAAAGAGGCGAAAGTTTCTCCCAAGAACAAGCACAAGTATTCTTACATGTTCAATGTAACACTCATAAAGTCCATGACATAAGCTAGAGCCTCACCTGATTAAATAAACCTGAAGAACATTTTTCTAAGCCTAACATAAATTTTAAAAACAATTTAGGGAGTTTTAGAGTCAAGTCGTCAAGAAACGTCCATGACGTCCGAAAACTAGCGAAATTGAACTAGTAGACGTCCCTATGTTGTGTGAAGGTTTGGGAGTGTCATATGAAGTCTAAAACTGGTAAAAAGACTTTAAATAGGTAAGATTTAGTATAAAGGGTCCAAATGTCCATTAACAACTCCCCAAGGACCCAAACATTAGCGAGCCAGTTGCCAAAGTAGCTTCCGGCAGCCAAGATTTGGCATCCACCTTGCGTTGTGCAGTCAACACGAGGAAGGAAAAAAGTTGCCTATGACGCAGGGCCTCCACAAGGTCCACTTACTCAACCCGGATTTTCAAAAATTAATGTGAGATTGACCTCGCGACGCGCATCCACTTCCCAGATTCGTTCGCGTCATATTTAAGTCAATTTGACTTCACAAAAAGACCCATTTAAGGTAGGGGTCTTTTGGGTAAATTAGAGGGTGACTATATATTTATTTAGGGTCAGTTTTAAGTCATTTTTACTCACTCAAATCAAATCCAAACCAAAAACTCAAAAGCTCTCACCTCTCTCTACTTTCTCTCTCTATTCATCCTCCATTGAAGGATCAAAGAAGCTTGGAGAAGAAGACCAAATTCTCAACTTTTATTCTCAATATTTTTGTATTTAGCTTCATTAAGGTATGAGTTCTTCACTCTTGGGATTCTTTTCCACAAGAGGTCCTTTAAAAGGTTATTTCTCAATAACCCAATTCCAAGGGTTTTCTTCTACTAATGGGTTTTCTTCTAAACTTGAAATTGATGATTGATTATGATTAATTGTGGTTTCCTATGATTATTTATGTATATATTGTTGAGTAATTTATGTTGATTAATGGTAATTTCGTTGATTCATGTCATTTTCCCAATTCCCCCAAATCTCGGATATTGCTTATAAATTGATGGAAATTGATGGATGCATTCATTGATAGACTTGTTTTATCTACTCTAATTTGTTCATGGACTGCTTAGGGTAATGTATTGTTGATATTGAATCTAATTTTTTAAGAATCCATGATGATCCCTTTCCCCTAACCCTAGGTTATGAATTGAAGTTAATTGGGATAGTGATGACGTAATTGACCTAGTTATTTTATTAATTACTATTGAATGATGTTACTATACCTATTATTGGATGAAATTGGTTGGTTGATGGTAAAACCTTGGATGATGACTTGTGAAGGAGATTGGAGTAAGTCCTGTGATCTCAATCCTTTACTTCAATTATGATTACTTGTGCTTTAATGATGAGGTTATATTGAAGTATACTTTATGCTAAGATTGATTAGGGTTGGTACGCTGTTGAATTGAAATAACTTTATATATGGCTTGTGAGTTGTTGTCTAGGATGTAATGACATAAGGATGGTGATGAATTGCTTATGTGCCTTATCATAATATGATTATGTATATGTGCTAACCTCACATGTGTGAATTGTATTGAAAGAACACTCTCATGCAATTTCTATTGAGCTATGACTATGACTATATAAGGGGTAGACACCTAAGACCTAAACTAAGTTATGATTATTATGAAAGACATTTCAAAAGGGACTCTAACATAGCACCGAGTGAACTAGAAGTGAAGAGTGTCCCTTACCACATAGGGAAGGTAGGTTTATTATTGTACTGATGAGATTGGAGACTATAATGCATGAAGCATAAAGAGGGTCTCAAACACATCTATTAGTTCTTGAACTATGTTGCCCCCATAGGAATACTAGCTAGTGGATCCACATAGATGCTATGTTCATGTTTTGGTACTACCTTGGCAAGTAGTCCACCCTCTTTTGGTGCAGGGTTCCACGACACCGAATTCCACATTAGCTCATGTGGTCTATGTAGGTTAAAAAAGATGTTCCCAAAAGTGAAATGAAGTAATAAAGTGAACTTTAACTAAGATGACATAAGGGTTTTGGCTTAGTGTAGGTAGGGTTATGACACTCTACCTATACATTGCACTAGTTAGCCTTGAGGGACATCTTAGAAAGATATTCCTATGTACTTATATGCTTACAAATGAAATTGATATGTATATGTTGATCTTACATGTTAATGATACTATGTAATATTGGTTTCACTTATGAATGTGTTGTTGGTCTCCATTGCTAGATATAATGATGAATATTCCTGATTATATGGTATAAAAAGTTAGGAATTGCTTATGGTCCTTGTTAGGTTTTCTTGATTGAGTAAGGTTATGGGGCCTTACTTAGTCATTGCACTAGTGGACTTAATGGGGGTTTGTGAGTAATGGTCTTGGTTAGGTTATGATGTCATGAACTCTTATGTATTTTTGTTGATATTATAACTTGATGCTAGAGTTGTCCCGATTATGTGCTCAATTATGTTGATATGCATGTTGACTTGACTAGACTTGATATTGTTGGTCTTGTGTTACACATGATCTTGACTTAAGGAATATGTGTTTATTGCCTTCTATTTGTTCTTGAATGTGTATAAGGTATTTCCAAAGTGACTCTGCATGCATTTGAATAAATATCCCTCTTTGGCATGATTTATGTGTTATACGTGCATATGATCCTATACTTAGTACTAGTGATGTGCTAACCCCATTTCTCCCTTGTTCCCCAACATTTTAAGTTCCAATCATTGAAGGGTTCGTGACAATTTGCAATGAAGGCTTGGAATCATTCTCCAAGTGGGTATGTCTTCAAATCTTAAAATGATGCCTTGTTATTACTCTAGCTATGGTTCTTTGTTATATTATAAAGACGATCATTTCATTCTACTTGTTTCAAGATATTGTTGTAAGCCCTAAGTGGCCTTTGTACATTGTGTAAGGGCTTTTGACCATATGGTTGACTTCGTTTAGATGGATTTATATGAGACATCACTTTTAAGACTATATTATGTACATTTTCTATATGTGTCATAAAAGTAGAAGACAATGTAATCTTCTTATACGAGGAGTCTATGTATACTTACTATGAATATATTATGTTTAACCGAGACGTCTAAGTAAACCTCATGAAGTACTTGTAGATTAAAAGTATTAAGTTTTCCGCACTTTTTAACCTATGAATGTAATGATGAATGCTAAGAGTCTAGTCATAGTCCTGTTTGAGGACGACGATGTCGGTTACGTCTAGGGGGTGCTCCCCGGATGTGACAAACTTGGTATCATAGCATGAGGTTGAATGTAACTACAAACGATGTCTAATTTAACCATGTCTATGTATATTCTTAGTCATAATTGTGAAGTGCGCCACAGTTATGAATAAGAGACTATGTGATACTTAGAAACTCTCATCTCCTTGTATTCCTATGTCGTACCTCTATAGTCTTGTTATGTGCTTTGACCTAAACCTTGTATCGTGGTTATAGGTATAAATACTCGAAGAGAAGCTGCTAGAAGGAACGAGGAAGAGATGGCTAATGTGGGGGCTCAAAACAACCAAGTGCCTCCACAAGACAACCAAGTTCCTCCACTTGAAAAAGTTTCTATGGGTGATCAAGTTCCTGTTGTTCCTCCACCAATGACCGATTGAGAGATAAGGACAACTTTTCTCAATTTGGACCAAGCCATGACCTATCAATCTAACGCCGTCACTTCTCTAATCCAAGCCATGACGGCCCCAGTGAATAGAGAGGTTGAACCCTGAGTGCCTCAACATGCTAGCATTATGGCCTCTCGTTTGAGAGACATTACTAGGATAAACCCACCTATGTTCTTCGGTTTGAAATCGGATGAATACCCTCAAGATTTCCTCGATGAGGTCTATAAGATTCTCTATGCTATGGGTGTGACCTTAATAGAGAAGGCCGAGTTGGCGGCCTATCAACTCAAAGATGTGGCCCAAACTTGGTATGTGCAATGGAGGATAATACGGCACTAAGAGGTGGTCCGGTGACTTGGGAGATCTTCAAGAAGGCTTTCCTTGATAGGTTATTTCCTAGAGAGTTTAGGGAAGCTAAGGTGGAAGAATTCATCAACCTTCGTTAAGGAGGTATAAGTGTACTTGACTACTCCTTGAAGTTTTACTAAATTGTCCAAATATGCTCCATCCTTGGTGTCTAACCCAAGGGATTAGATGAGTCATTTTATTACGGGAGTGTCTGAAGACTTGGTAGAAAAATGTCGTTCGGCTATACTTCATGATAATATGAATATCTCTTGTCTCATGGTTCATGCTCAACAAGTGGAAGAAAGTAGTCTAAGGAGGAAGAATAGGGATGCCAAGAGGGCTAAGCCTTATGAAGGTGGTTCTTCAAAGGGTAGGCTTGATATTGAAGACAAGCCTAGGTTCAAGAAGAGGTTTTCTAATCAAGTTCCTTCCAATTTCCCAAGGCTCGTGATGATAGAGTGTCTAACCCTAAGTCTCAAAAGGGAAGAGGTACTAGTTCGCCAAGCAAGAAGCAAACTTGTGGAAAGTGTGGTAAGAAGCATTGAGGTGATAGCCTTGTTGGGAAAGAAAATTGCTTCGGGTGTGGCAAGAGTGGCCACTATGTTAGTGATTGCGCTAATTTGAAGGGGAAAGACCAAGGAAGTGGGCAAGCTCAAGATAGTTGTTCCAATGTTGATGCTCCAAAGAAGAATCACTTTTATGCTCTTCGCTCTAGGGTTGAACAAGAGAGTTCTCCCGATGTGGTGACCGGTATGTTACAGTTTTCTCTATTGATGTTTATGCTTTACTTAATCCGGGTGTTACCCTATATTTTGTTACTTCTTTGGTAGCTATAAAGTTTGATATTTTGCTCGATATCTGGAATGAACTTTTTACGGTGTCCACCCCCGTAGGGGAGTCGGTGGTTGCAAAGAGGATATATAGGAATTGTCCTACAATTTTGCCCAATAGAGTTACTCATGTTGAATTAGTAGAACTTGATATGTTTGATTTTGATGTCATTTTGGGGATGGATTGGTTGCATAATTGTTTTGCTTCCATTGAATCTAGAACAAGAATTGTCAAGTTCAATTTTCCTAATTAACCCGTGTTAGATCGGAAAGGGGGAAATTATACTCCTAGAAGTCGTATTATCTCTTGTCTTAAGGCTTGAAAAATGATCTCAAAGGGTGTTATATACCATATTGTAAGAGTCAAAGATTTAGACTCCGAAAATCCTCCCATTGAGTTGGTCCCCGTAGTGAGGGAATTTCCGGAGGTCTTTCCTAATGATCTTCTCAGAATCCCTCCCGAACGGGAAATTGATTTTGGTATTGACTTGTTACCGGATACCAACCCCATTTCAATTCCTCCTTATCGGATGGCTCCGGCTGAATTGAGAGAGTTGAAGGCTCAACTCAAGGACTTACTAGCCAAAGGCTTCATTAGACCGAGTATTTCTCCATGGGTTGCTCCAGTATTGTTTGTAAAGAAGAAGGATGGTTCGCTTAGAATGTACATTGATTATCGCAAACTCAATAAAGTCACTATTAAGAATAAGTATCCTCTCTCTCGTATTGACGACTTGTTTGATCGACTCCAAGAGGGAAGATAATTTTTAAAGATTGACTTGAGATCGGGGTATCACAAACTTAGGGTGAAAGGTGAAGATATACCACAAATGGCATTTTGAACTAGATATGGTCACTATGAGTTTCTAGTAACATCCTTTGGTCTCACTAATGTCCGAACGGTGTTTATGGATCTAATAAATAAGGTGTTTCGATGTTACCTATATTCATTTTTCATTGTCTTCATTGACGACATCTTGATATATTCGAAAAATGAGGGTGAACACATCGACTATTTGAGAGTGGTATTACAAGTGATTAAGGTACACCAACTATTTGCTAAGTATAGCAAATGTGAGTTTTGGTTGAGGTCAGTGGCGTTTCTTGGTCATATTATCTCTAATGAGGGAGTTGAGGTTTATCCAAGGAAAACAGAGGCGGTGAAAAATTGGCCTAGGCCATTGACTCCAACCAACATTAGGAGTTTCTTAGGTCTAGAGGGATACTATAGGAGGTTTGTGTATGGTTTTGTGTCCTTTTCTTCTCCTTTGACTACCTTGACCCAAAAGAGTGAAATTTGAGTAGTCGTAGGCATGTGAAAGAAGCTTCCAGAATTTGAAAGATACGCTTACATCCGCTCTGACTCTATCGGAGGGGACCAAGGGCTTTGTGGTATATTGTGTAACACTATGAAAAGACAATACCTAATATAGAGACTAAATGAGTGTTTAAAAGTTTAAATACTGTTTTAAGACCTAAAATAATGTATATAAGTCATCCAATAAGTTTTAGAGCCAAGACGTCAAAAATGTCCATGACGTTCGGAAACTAGCTTAATTGAACAATTGACGTCACTATTTTTGGGGATGGTTTCGGAGGGTCAAATGTAGTATTAAACTTGTAAAAAGACTTTGGTTAGGTATATTGTAGTATAGAGGGTCTAAACGTTCCAAAACGACACCCCAAAGACAACCCAAATGGTCATGGAGGAGGACCCCAACATGGGTAGGCAGGCAGAGCTGCCTGCGAAACTCAAGAATCAGGGGGCTGCAGCGCGACGCGCAGCCCACACTGACCTCACCGTCCCAAAATTTATTTTTGGAAGATAAAATGCGTGTTGGACTCGCGACGCGGAGCCACTTCCTAGATTCGGTAAAATCGTATTTTTGACATTTAGACTTCACAAAAAGACCCATTTAAGTGAGGGGTATTTTGGGTAATTTAAGGGGTGATTATAAATATCCTAAGGGTCATTTTAAGTCATTATTCACTCATTCAAACCCAATTCCCAAAATAGAACCCAAAAGCTCTCACCTGTCTCTACTTTCTCTCTCTCCAATTCCTCCGTTGATAAAGGAAGAAAGCTTGAAGAAGAAGTTCAATTTCTCTAGGATTTCACTTCAATTTCGTGGATTAAGCTTCATTAATGTATGGGTTCTTCACTCTTGGGATTCCTTTCCCTAAGAGTTCCTTTCAAAGTTGACTTTCAAATTACCCAATTCCATGGGGTTTTCCAATTCTAATGGGTTTTCTTCTAAACTTCAAATTGATGATAAATTGTGATTTCCTATGACTAATTAAGTATATATTGTTGATGAATTGATGTTAATTGATGCAATTTCATGTTGATCATGTTCCTTTCCTCAATTTTCCAAATCTTTGATCTTGGTCATGAATTGATGGGAATTGAAGAATGATTTGATTATTAGACTTGTTTTATCTATTTTAATTCATGTATGGATTGACTAGGGTAATATATTTTTGGGATGAAATCAATTTATTGATGAATTCATGATGAACCCTAATTCCCCTAACCCTAGGTTATGAATTGATGTTAATTGGGAAAGTGATGATGCAATTGACCTAGTTCTCGTACTAACTACTATTGATTGATGTTACTACACCTATTATTGGGTGTGAATGGTTGGTTAATGGTAAGACCATGATTTTCAGAACCCGAAACCACACCCTAGAAGTTAGGGTGCAATCTTAGATTGCGATCGGTGTATTCGACCTCTCGGAGGTCTCATACAAGCCTCTCATATCATTCATCGCATATACATAATGAAAAGTAGTGCGGAATTAAAACTTTTTGTGAAAACAATATAGAAGTCTTTAAACTCTTTCATATAAGTAGAAATAGGAAACCACTAAGTCTCGATCATCATCTTAAGACACGACAATACTTGGGACATGGTCCATACGAATTTAAAACATACTACTAATAGTCTATTACAAAACTTCATAAAAGAAACATAAAATAACATATATGCCCTCGAGTCAAATGAGGACATACTTCAACTCTTCTTGAACGATCTCCTTGTCCAAGTCTTCTTCCCAAAGCTCTTCACCTATTAATAACTATAGATAGAAAATAAAGCATGGAATTAGTACAACCATATGTACTAAGTACGGCATTATGCATAAAAATCATGAAAACGGACTTTATTGGAAATATGCATCTTTTCATTTTATAAATCATATTTTAATCATAACAACATCAATTATCAAAGTAGAAACACATACGATAACATTAAACCAAAAATACCAATTTTAAAGAATACTTTATAGTGAACATTCACTTTACAGTGAATTATTCATTATTACAGTGAAATACTTTCACTTCTGCTTTTAACGACTTCTAGCATGTAATTTCCTCACTTAAAGTCATCCTAAGATTCACTTAAGTCACACAAAGAGAGACCGCCCATACACCTTTTCTAGAATCATTCTCACTAAACACACCAACACATAGATGATATGACATTCTCCTTCCAAAGGCTATCACAAGACCTACTTAAGTAAATCAAGAAGATAACGTCCATGATTGACCTCTTCAAGATTACCTAAATAGTCCTTGAGACTACCTAAGGCTTAGATCATGTCCACAACACCAAATATCTTCCATAACTAGAGTCATACTCAAGACTTCCAAAGATAAGACATGAAGAGATCATCCCATATGCCCTCTACACACTTTAACTAAGGAGTTCTTAAGTTACTTTAGATTAGGTACTTATTCATTTACATACTTTCTAACATGAGTCATTAGTTCATTAGTTCATTTAGAAGACATACATCACATAAAGGACATTCAGGTAATGGTCTTAGACAAGATCTAGGAACTCCAAATAACACCATCAAAGTCTATTGTGCAATGTCTAAGTAGCATCCCATATCACTACCTAAACCTCATAAACTTATGAAATGCTAATAGGTATTCCATATGATGAGAATAGGCAATAACCGACATAGACCATGGTAGCAAAGCATGGAATCCGAAGTTCTATCCTACTTCGATGAGGTGTTCTACTTGCCAATGGTAGAACATAAAGATCCCATGTAGGCACATGGTTAAGGAATATGAAGGGTTTACTTTGTATTCTAGTCTCATACTTAACTAGAACTACTTCCCTTTACCATACTCACTCGGTGCTAGCCTTAGTTCTCATAGATCAATTTACATTAAGGTTCATACAAATGGGTCCCATATCATGTTCATGACCCAATTACATTTACCCTACCATAGCAAGGTCCATTTGGGATATCTCACTATGGCGACAAGAATCTCATCGCAACTTTCCTAAGGTATGATATGATGCCGTTCCAGCCAATCAACTTTAAGTCCATCACTCATTACATGAAGGATACCATTACGACTTACTACTACACAATTCATAACCTTACCACTTGGTTCAAGGTTCCACATAAATAACCCTTTAATCATCATTTAAGGTCTCACCTATATTAATTTATTCAAGACTAAGACCCTTTAGGTTCCTAAGTCAAGACATTTCATATTCACATAAGCATCAAGTAAGGGACACAAGTCTACCTAAACCAGACACAACATACTTTTATTTATCACATATAGCCTATCTTCCTTTAGACTCTTAGAATTGACCCTTAACCTTATTTAGTCTAACTATTCATTACCTTAACATTATCAACTTAACCATTTTAGACTCATATAGCCAAATTAGGAATAACCATGTATCAATTCTAAGACTACACAATAACACATAGTCAAAGCACAACATGATTAACTAGATAGTAGCAATAGTCTAGCACATACTTCCCCATATAGATATATATGATTATACATCATTAAATCAACTACATAAATAGCCATATAAGTTCAAGTAGTACCGACAAGGGCATGATCATCAATACACTAGAAAGTAACGCCAACAAGGCCACATCAATTCACATAGCACCGCCACCAAAGGTGGACCAAACCAATCATAACATAATTGAAGTAAAATTAACATTGAGTAAGAATAAATAGGGTAGCGTACCACCACTTCATCATCACCTCTTCAAGACAATACCAAATCACCCAATTCAACATCATAAGACCCTTACCCATGGCCATGAACATCAATTCAATACATAATTATAGAAATCAATGAAATCTAAACCAATTCAATATAGATTCAATAATCCAATACCAATTTGATAACAATTGAACACAATTCTTACATCAATAGGAAGCCCATAAGAAACTACACATGAATTCATCAACATTAAGCCAATATCAAGTAACCCAGAATTTAGTCAAAATCTTAGGTTCATCAATTTCATGGGTTCATAGGTAATTTAGGTTAAAATCATCAATACAACATCAATCTAATTCATAGTAGATGTTTGAAAACCTTGAATGCAAGAAACCATGGAAGAATCATGAAATTAGATAATTTCTCTTTTGAAAACTTTGAAAACATCTTTGAAAGTTAGGCTCCTTGATGAAACGAGTTTCACGGATAAAAAGCCATACCTCAATGAAGCTTATTCTTCACTTTGATGAAGAATCTCCACTCAAAACGTCACACCAAGCTCTTTCTTGATTTTGTACTTCAATGGAGTCTTTGGGATTTCTAAGGGATTTTGGGATTTAGTTTTTGGAAGAATGAATTATTCTCAGTGTTTATCACTTATATACTCATTTAAAATACCCAATATACCCTTAATAAACCGCCTAAAGTCTTATTTGGAAGTGGGATGAATTTACAATTCACCCCTTGACTTGGCAGCAGACCTGCGCGAAGAGACAGCCTTCACTGACGACACCATTGACGAGGCGTCAGCCCACTGACGGGCCGTGCTTGCAACCGTCGGTGGGTTCAGAGGCCTGTAAAGGCTCCCCTATTTCACCTAGGACAAGTGACTGAAGACGACACCCATCAACGGGGCGTCTATAGGCCCACGAGCCGTCGACTGCTCCGTCGTTTAGGGCCTGCCTAGGACAGCCTTGTCAACAGGTTTGGGTCCTTCCTCAAGGACCCTTGGATGGTCGTTGGGGATAATTTCCCGGATGTTTCCAACCCAAACATGATCGTCTATAGGTTTAACACCTCTCACATAAATATCATAAAAATGAACACGTAAAACTCAATGAAACATGCTTAGACTCACAAGGTTGATTCAAGGCATATCTTTCGAACGACATGGACGTTCTTGGACGTTTGACCTTCAAACTCCACAAAACTTAACACACTGCCTATACATGCTATAATAACTCATTTAAGGACCTTAAAACATCATGAATCACAAATAAACATATAAAACCACATATGAGGCAATTAGGTGACTTGGTCGTCGAACGTCTTAATCATCCCTTGACGTTTGACTTCCAACACACCTAATACTTTAGCTACTGCCTCTATACCATATTAT
Source organism: Solanum sitiens (assembly GCA_016801875.1). Classification (NCBI taxonomy): domain Eukaryota; kingdom Viridiplantae; phylum Streptophyta; class Magnoliopsida; order Solanales; family Solanaceae; genus Solanum; species Solanum sitiens. The sequence continues at coordinate 1,755,719 of JABWTJ010000102.1, forward strand.
AGACCACATTAGGACCTTAGACCACCATTACCAACATGTTAGGCTCTAGATAACCTAAGTCATTTTTGAGGTCTTACATTCTCCCCCACTTGGACAACATTCGTCCTCGAATGACACTTGCCACTCTTCGAACATTTCCAAGATTAGAGAATCAACTTATCATCACATAATCAAACCAAATAACACATAACCAAGAAGAAAACATCAATTTCACAAGTTCAAGACAATCACAACACAACAAGAAACTAGAATACAATCCTATAACTCATTATGCTACAAAACTCACATGCTTCATTCCGAATAGAAAAACTCATTTTATATTCAATATCATACTCATATACATCAATTCTAATCAGATATCAATAATTTTAGACCAAACAATCGATTAGTCAATTTCGCCAAAAATTTACAGTAAACAGTTTTCAAGCTACAGTGATTTTTGACGATTTTTACAAAAATGCAATCTTAAGCAATTCATGATATACACATGCTAATATGCAAAGTAACATCATATAAACACCTTTAACAACATGCTCATAACTCAATAAAACACACAATGCAAAGAAGTTAATGAAATTCAATTTCGACAAAACATCTAAACATCATGCACATGCAACACTTCTAGCATAATTCTAGTCATACTCTCCCACTTAGAAGGAAGTCGTGCTATCAAAAGAGAAACAAGAACTTACCAACATCATCATCACCATCACCTGACTTCCCAAATCTAGTCCGGAGTGCATAAAAACGCCTCTTTGTTGGAGCATCTTCCTTTGGAACACTAGGATCAACTTTCTTACCCTCCTTCCTAGAAGCAATGTTTTGACAATCTCTCACTTTGTGTCCATCTTTTCCACATCCAAAGAAATTACCCGTACCCACTAAACACTCACCATAATGTCTCTTACCACAAGTGGCACATGTAGGTTTTTCATTGCTAGAACCACCTCCTTTCTCAAACTTCTTCTTAGGCACACTAGATCCATCTTGAGTTTGAACCCTCTTTTTGAACCTAGGTTGCACTTGGTCACTAGCAACACTCCTTTTCAAGTTCCTTGACATCCTCCTAAGTTTAGACTCTTCAATTGATTGTGCATACACCATGAGTCTAGCCAAAGTCATATCATCATGCAACATAGCCGTACGGCATTCCTCCCTCACTAAGTCGGCTACACCCGTCACAAAGCGACTCATTTCATCACTTGAATTAGACACTAGGGAAGGTGCATACCTAGACAAAGTTGAGAACTTCAAAGAGTATTCCTCAACACTCATATTGCCTTGCTTTAGATTGATAAAATCCTCTACTTTCTCTTCCCTCCTCTCACGGGGAAAGTACTTACCAAGAAAAGCTTCATTGAATTCTTTACACTCAATAGGACCCGACTCCACCGGCCTATTGTCTTTCCATTGAGTGTACCAAATTTGAGACACATCTCTCAATTTATAAGAAGACAACTCCGCCTTCTCCCTAGATGTAACCCCCATAGCACTCAAAACTTTGTACACACTATTAAGGAATTCTTGGGGATCCTCATTCAACTTAGAGCCAAGAACGATTAGAGGATTCAACCTCACAAAGTCTCTAAACCTAGATGACATAGTGCTCTCAATAACATTAACCCTAGGCACCATGTTCAAGTTAGCTTGAGCCGTTACAGCTCGGGCTAAAGCAAGCAAAGACTCTCCAATCATCCTATTAGACAACTCCGGCACCTCATCACCTCCTCCCACATTAGGGGCATGATCACCTTGAGGAGGCACTTGAGCCCCTTGAGCACCATGGACACCTTGCCCATCTTGAAGCACTTGCTCAACTTGAGGAGGAGCTTCCTTATTCAACCTTCCAAATTCCATCCTTCTAGCGGCCATCCTTCTAGTATTCATCTCCTAGAAACACAAGAAAACACTTTTAGAAGGATACTCATAACATAAATCTACCGCACGAACAAAGGAGTAGAAATAAAGGGAAACACTATCATCCTATAGCCTCTAGCCCATAGATGTGTTGCGACTCACACCGATGGTCAAGACTCTACTAGACGTGACTTTTCGAGACTTTTTGATACCTAAGACTACATTCATTAACCTATGCTCTGATACCAAGCTTGTCACAACCCGAAACCATACCCTTGAAGTTAGGGTGCAATCTTGGATTGCGACCGGCGTATTCGACCTCTCGGAATCTCATACAAACCTCTCGTATCATTCATCGCATATACATAATGAAAAGTAGTGCGGAATTAAAACTTTTCGTAAAAACAATATAGATGTCTTTTGTAACGTTCCGGAAAATCATATGTCTATTGAAGAGCCCAGTATGCCCTTAGGATAGCCTATTAGGGGTACATAGGCACCCCAATGCCCAATATTGAGAAATTTTGGGCATAAGTATAGAAAAATTGGCTAAAGGATATTAGCCAATTTTCTATATACGAATAAGAAATATACTTTTTGGGTTGTCATACCCCAATCCAAGATTGATGTTCAATAAATGTACCTGCAATGAAGACCCTAAGCTAAATAAAAATGACATCTCAACAAAACATATGAAGTACTAGGCATCCAAGTGTCAAGCCTAGCACCATTCCACATGACCATTTAAAATGATCATGTAAATTAAGCAGTGCCCAAGGACATATTGAGGGTCCTTGGGACAATAAGTAAACATTACCAAAGGAACCATAAATATTATTAAGTTAGGAAAGTACAACCAACACATGTGCAAGCACATATGCAAGACATGTGAAGAAGCTGCAAAAGGAGGGGACCACCCTAACCGAATTCGGTTAGGGTAGTTAGGAGGGAAAACGTGCACAAGGGACCACTCCATGCGGGGCCTAACTTCCCAATAAATTCTAGACTCTAACATACTTCCCTAAATATTTAACTAACCTAGGACCAAACGAAATAAACTAATTAGTGCACCCGACAACCTAGGACTAAACCGGGTTGACACTAACCTAGTACTAGTTGAAGAGAAAACCTAGTAGCTAACCTAGGATGGTCCAAAAGGTTAGTTATGGTCCTAACAACTTATGGGTACTTTATTAATTCCCCTAGGTTATCTAATTATTTAATTTATCAACTTAATTAATTAATTTAAAAGGGCTAAAACCGAAACTACAAAGAAATTTTTCAGATTTCGATTAAGACAAGAAATGGACAACCTAGTACCTAACCTAGGATGGTCCAAAGAGTTAGTTAAGGTCCTAACAACGTAGGGATACTTTAGTAATTACCCTAAATTAATTTAGCAACTTAATTAATTAATTTAAAGGGGCAAAACCGAAATCACAAAGCTATTTCCAGATTTCGGTTAAAACAAGAAAAAGACAACCTAGTACCTAACATAGGATGGTTCAAAGGATTGGTTATGGTCCTAACGAATTAAGGGTACTTTAGTAATTACCTTAGGTCACCTAATTAATTAAATTATCAATTTAATTAATTAGTTTAAATGATCAAAACGAAATTCTTACACTAACCTAGTACAACTCAAGAAACATCCTAGTACTTAACCTAGGATGGTCCAAAAGGGTTAATTTTGGTTTCAATGACTTAGGGGTACTTTAGTACTTACCCTAGGTACCTAAATTAATTAAATTAAGGATTTAATTAATTAATATAAAGTCAAAATGTTGACCAAAACCTTAGTCAACACCAATTTCCAGATTTGACTAAGTGTTACATTCCCCTATGTTTAGTCAACTTAGGAGGGACTTTTTAGTAATTAGTTAATTAATTTACTTAATTAAATTAATAAACCTAAGTAGTATAATTTTAGATCAGTTCTTAAACCTAAAAATCACGTTCAAACTCATAAAAAAAAAAGGGACGCAAAAACAGTAAGCAACGAACGCAAAAAAAGGCAGAAAATCTATCGATTTCTCTAGGGCGATTTCAAGGTTTCGTTCAAGGTTTCGTTCAAGGTGGTCTTCGTAGCTTAAGTTCTACATAAGGTATGGGTTTATCTTCTGGACTTCTTTCACCAAGAGAACTTTCTTTCGAATGATTCAAAGATCTTGAAAACTAGGGTTATTTCCCGTCGTTCTTGTCGAACTCCTTTCCCTAGTATCCTTGTTACGATTTAAATGTTGAATAGGTTAGAAATCATGTTGCTGGTATGTGGTGCTGGCTGATCTTAAGGTGTATGGTTTTTGATTAAATAATGATTGAATGAACCTATTAATTGGACTCGTTTGATGCTAAGTGTTATTACGTGAATTAAAAGAATGATACTATGTTAAAGATATGTCAAAAAATGTTATGTATGAAGATGTTACGGTCTGTTGTGCATGCTTGCTTTTAATATGACGTTATGAAGATGATATATTCATCAAATGCTAATATGATGCTGTCCAAGATGTTTAAAAACATTCTGCCTAAAGTTGTGTTATAAAGGTTGGCTAAAAAGATCTACACGAAATCATAATTTGAGTGAATGTTTGGCTTATGCCAATAAAATGACTAATAGTACATTGTTCAAAATTTAAATGGATTGGCTATAATGTAATCTTTAAATAATTGAAAGATTGGCTAATGAACAAATATATATATATATATATATATATATATATATATATATATATATGTATATATATATATATATATATATATGTATATATATATATATATACCAAACTAAGCATGAACGAATGTAAAATTGGCTTATGCCAACAAAGATGGTTATGAAATCTATGCCCAATTATTTATGCCAATGCTAATCGTATGCCAATAAAATGGATAACGATACATTGTCTAAAAGTGATGCATGTAAATGGCTATAATATTATGTTAAATAATTAAAAGATTGGCTAATGGTGCATACATATTAAATTTAAATATGAACACACGTAAATTTGGCACATGCCAACAAAAATGGTTATGTAGTTTAATATTCAAAGGTTGAGGCCAATACTAATTATATGCCAATCTTTTGTAGTTAGAGTATCAAATGATAATATAAGAACTTCTAAACTAATACAATGAACCCATAACCAAGGGCATGCCATTCATTGGGACAACTCCCAACATGTTCTACAAGAATGAACTATGAACATATGTAACTCATTGAAAGAAGTGCTCATCGTCCATAAATGATGAAATGAATCTACTACACTAAAGTAAAGAAGTAACGTGAGTTATAACATAATTAAAGGGGTCTAAATTAAGTAAGTGACTAAAATGGGGTGTTAAAGAAAGTGAGACAAGTCTTACTTACACCTAAGCTACTATGTTAAAAGAATACTCACGGTGTTAGAATGTGTGAGACTAGTCTCATTAACACTTAAGGATGATATGTAAGGACAATTCACATTCATCAATGTAAAGTAAGGATGATATGTAAGGACAATTCACATTCATCAATGTAAAGTAAGGATGATATGTAAGGACAATTCACATTTCATCAATGTAAAGTAAGGATGACAAGTCATCAAAAGAGTAAATAAATCTCAATCACATTCTATATGTAAGTGTAAGGATAATTCACACTTAATACGTAAAGAAGAGATGAGAAATCATCTAATGAGCTATGACTACCTCAGGCTAGAAGCAAGCTTCAATGATGTATGAGTTGAATGTAAATAGGAATTTTAAACTGAGCACCGATAGGCTAGTTATGAGTGGTGATGCCTTCTTTCGGGAAGGGCGGAGGTTCACGTAATTCTCATAAGATGAGACTGTCCACCAAGGTGGGTATGGGTCTCCCTAAATCTCCTAGTCTTTGAACTATGCTGCCAACATAGGGAACTAGCCAGTGGTTTTCCACCTAAGCGAGCTAGGGATGTTTTGGTTTCACCTTGGCCAGTGACTCCACCTCTTTTCGGTGTGGGGAAGACACTGGATTTCATGAGCTCACATGATCTATGTCGGTTAAAGTTGAAGTTCCTCAAAGTATGAAAGACAAAGAAATGAACGATACCGAAGGTGTTTGTGCAAGACAAGCAGGAGGTGAAATCAGATTCAAGTAATGACATTAGGTCATTCTTGGTCATTGCACTTCATGATCCCGATAAGAGTCTTAAACTTCATCCTAGGTATAGCTGGTGTTTACATCAGCATACGAATGAATGAAATGAATAATGTGAAGTACGAATGAAAGAATGAAGTAGACTCTGTGTTTGCTAAAGAAGGCCCTCGGGTTGAGGTCCCATATGTTGGGTCCTCACTTGAGATGTCTTAATGCTATAAGAACGATTCCAAGGTCTCGTGTATATGAAATTTATAATATACAAAACATGAAAGTAATGAAATCAATGGCATAACCAATAGAGAATGGATTATGAAATGTAATGAATACTTAATGTATTGATTAACTTGTAGTAAGGATAGTCAAATCGTGTCCAATAAAGTCTACAATAAGTAAAGGGCATAGCTAATAATGAATCCTCACGTTATGAAAATGATAAATCCAAATAAATTGACTTATAATGACTTTATATAATTGGCAAAAGATATTAGCCAAATAAGATTGGCCTATAATGACTTCTTACATTAGGCCAATAATACAATAATAGGAATAGTCACTAAAGATTGGCTTATAAAGAATTCATGCCCAAAGTAAGCAAGATCATAAGCTTTAATCATATTCCCCAAGAACTATGCACATTATGCAATCAACTAAAGAATGAGTATAGTCAATTAGTATTGACTTATAAATATATTCATGCCCGAAATTGTAGTTAAGTGATTTCCTTAATCTCTTGAATTACTTATTTGATTCATTATGGGTATGGGACTACAATGAATCATTGCACTTGTAAGTAAAACATAGGACCAAAGGAGTTATTGAACTACACAACAAGAAGAAGAAAAAGAGTGAAAAATAATCTAAGTGTACAAAGAGGAACTCTCGGCCTAGATGATCAAAATCTCAAATCTTCGCTCGAGTTGTTCTAAAATTATGTTGATGATACTAATGTATTGTAATCATATAGAAAATGAGTTGTGTACTTTGAATGAATTAAAATAAATCATATTCATACCACAATTCACAACTAACGAATTAGGAAAGTCTAATGACTAGATTTTCCAGAAATGACTTGTTGCTTAGGAAGAGCTTCCATTGATCATGCATAGCTTTATGTGTATGTGTGCATATACCCATATTTAGTACAAGTGGTGTACTAACCCCCTACTATTTATTAATTTTATAGGTGCAGGTCAGAGGACAGATTGACGACACTTGCAGCAGTTTGGACTTTAGCGTTTCTCCAAACTATTTGGTAGGTCCTCCTGATTTCGAGGATGCTACAGATTTAGTCTAGCCTTAGTTTTAGACATAGCTAGTGGATATTGTCCCTAGCGTTTCTTTCGTACTTTTATTTTGAAGCTTTGTAATAAGGTCGTGTTTGGCAAACTATTTATGATATATTCATCTTCAGTTTCGAATTGATTCTTTATGATAGATGGTTGTTCTCTTATGTTGAGCTTAGTATATGATGTATCAAGTTAATAATTATATGAAGTCTATGTATACTTCATACATATAAAAAGTTTTAGATTTTCCGCAAATTTAACTAGATGAATGTGATGAATGCAAGATTAGGCTTTTCTGTGACCTCTGAGAGGTCAACGAAGCCGGTGGCGATTCAGATTCAAGAATCCGGATCGTTACATCTTTAAAATCTTTCATATAAGTAGAATTAGGAAACCACTAAGTCTCGATCATCATCTTATGACACGACAATACTTGGGACACGGCCCATACGAATTTAAAACATACTACTAATAGACTATTACAAAACTTCATAAAAGAAACATAAAATGACATATATGCCCTCGATTCAAATGAGGACATACTTCAACTCTTCTTTAACGATCTCCTTGTCCAAGTCTTCTTCCCAAAGCTCTTCACCTATTAAGAACTATAGATAGAAAATAAAGCATGGAATTAGTACAACCACATGTACTAAGTATGTCATTATGCATAAAAATCATGAAAACGGACTTTATTGGAAATATGCATCTTTGCATTTTATAAATCATATTTTAATCATAA